>JALIZF010001838.1:760000-946342 GCA_029948255.1 Telmatactis stephensoni
TCAGTCTTATGTGAAATTAGTCGTTAAAATAGAAGGGAAATAAAAGACTCGATGTTACGTTTCTCAGTAAGTGTATCCTAAGGAAAAACGTGGCTTCGAAGACCAGCCGCTATTTTGCCACTCGTCTACCCTATAATGGACCAATCAGCTTCCTTGACTAGATTCAGGACAGAAGTGGCGTCATAAGATATCAGCGTCCACTTTTCCCAAAACCCTAGAGTAGCTGTAGGTAGCAGATGCTGTTCCAGCGGAGGCCACAGGACGAAAGGGAGAACAGAGGAAAAGGAAGCGGCCAAGATACAATGATTAAAATGTTTTATTGGTTTAAAAAGTTTGAGCGGATTTTCGCGCACTTTCACACTGGAAACAGGTAAGAAGTTTGACCATCTTAAGTCTACCCATGTTTGGTGTGATCACGCAACGCTCTATGGCGAGGGAGCTATTGCGTGACGAGACTACTAATGAAGGCTAAGAGGGAGACTGACTATTGTTGCTGTGGCAACTGAACTATTTTTTAAAGGTGACAGAATGTATAGTGAGGTTGATTGTGGGAAAGTTTTAGCAAAGTATCGGACAATGACATTCTTGAGAACAGACTGGAATGCGATTAACATGAAAAATGAAAGTGGATACCAAATGAGAATCCCCCCTCTGTCCGAGACAACATGAAGGTATGTTGTCTCCCGGGATGAAAGAAACTCGTCCCGTAACACTCAGCCGGACTCTAATGTGACTAGGTGTAACGTAACGCAGTCAGTACTGCAATTCCAAAATTGCTTATTCGAAACCAAAAATACTCTAACAGAAAAGTCCACTGTGTTTAAATGCTTTTCTCTCGACAGACCTTTTTACCGATACAGCCGCCATCTTGAATACACCAACTTTAAGCAAAAATTATGGGATGCCTAGGGAGCAAACCGATTTTATTTACGGAAGTCACATCAAGAAATACCTCATAAAATGTGTTGTTTCTGCACGAACTTTATATCCATATTTAGAAAGTTTGTACTTACTATATTTCGCAGGTGAACAATATTTTATCACGGAAAAAAAAACGCTTATTTTTCTTTGGCAATTTCCCTCCAAACTTACGTCAAATCAGTAAGTTTTGCCCCCTGATAATCCCATAATTTTTGCTTAAAATTGATATATTCAAGATGGCGGCCGCATCGGTAAAAAGCTCTATTATAATTTATGATCGATGCCCCCTTCTTTTAGTCTCCTCACAGTCCTTTTAAGGCTCGTCACGCAACGCTCCCTCGGAGTGAGGTACCGTTGCGTGACAAGCGTTAAAGGGCTACAAAGGAGACCACCCTTCTGATCTATTTGCTCCAAACGTCCAGATGACGAAAATGACGCATGGTTCCACAATGCAGATATATACATAAGACACTAAGCTAATTGGTTATGCTTGTAGTTCACCGAGGTATAGTTTCTTGTCGCTTCCACATGACAATACTAGAATGAAACAAAAATATCAGATTATACCAGATAACATGAGCCTTGTACTGTATAAGGGTCACTGGTATTACCACCCCTCCCCTCTACAGTACATGTATCGAACTATCCTTAGCTATGTATAGGTATGCGCAGTAAGTACTTGGTGTATGTAACACCAATTGTATAACAACACCAATTGTATCAAATGGATTGTATATCAATGGGATATATCATCTATTGATACACTTGGTGTTGCATACAGTTACTGTACACCAAGTACTTACCGTGTGAGCAGCCTTAAAGGGTATAGGTTTTGGTCTCAAACAGGGTAAAGATTGTGACCGTCTGAAATAGAGTTCACTTTTAAAAGAAGACTACTATTTTGGTATGAAGATAGGAATGGAAAAAAAATGACATTCTGGTATGAAAAACCAATATATGGTTAAGGTTTCATCAAGGGTGCTGTACCCCCTCCCCCCCCCCCCCCCTCCCCAAAAGTTCCAGAGAGTAACCCAAAGGATGTGACTTACAGATGGGTTCTGTTGGATGAAAGTCGACATCATTCACTGAACCATTATGTCCTGGTAGCTTGTACAGTATCCGTCTAGAGTTGGTGTCCCATACATAAACACATCTAAAGAACAGACATGAAACAATGAATAAATGAAAGGAAGCAAAACGAAGTATTAATATCAAAATTCAGAGGCGGATCCAGGATTATCTTCAGGAGGGGGTGCACTGTCATCAGGAGGGGGTGCTCCGTCATGTAAATTGGAAATTTGGATATTTTGGGAAAATATTGAGAATGAAGGACTCAAAGTCATCTCAGGAGGGGGTGCGCACCTCCTGCACCCCTCCCCTAAATCCACCCCTGAAATTCTTATTAAAAAAAGTAAAGGACTATATTTTACATTGGTAGCTCGTAATAGTCATCATCTGACTAAAAAACTGGAGGCCGACAGTGCACTTATTTTAAAAGATGAAACGTTACGGATACATGTAGCCTTTTAGAGGGGCATCTATTAGACATGGGGCGTTTAATAGAGAGGCATTTAAAACAAATTTTGAATTTTAAGGGGGCATTAATTAGATAAGAAGTGTTTGTTGGAGAGTGGGCGTTAATTAGATCATTTACAGTTATAATGATGCTTTGTTACCTGTCAGCAGATCCAGATGCTATCATTAGACCATCAGGAGACCAAGCACATTTGATTAGATTCTGTAATGGAAATATTCATAACAAAATTTTACAATGTACATTCAGTGGATTTTACAGTACAATTTTTTATGTATCCATAACTAGAATGCTGTAAGTAACCAAGAAATCTCCAGCAAAGTTAATAATCATTATGAGTTCTGTCATATGTTAAAGAAATAAAAAGACCTGTGCTCGAACAATCCCATATAACATCCAACATTGTTGGCCACAACATTTCTGGCAGTTGTTGGTCAGCTTGGAATCAACAGATCAAACAGAACCATCATAGTTTAAACAGAATCAAAAGACCTTTTAACAAGGTTCAATCCCACCCAACATGGAGCCAACGTTGTGAGTTGTTGGCCAAAACTGTTGGAAGCAGTCCCATGCATTAGCTACATGTACAATTTACCTTTTCAAAGCTGTGTTGTGCCCCCAAAAAGACTTTCAGACATCTCTCCATTGGTGCAAAAGCTCTGACATCCCACATGCGCACTGAAATAGAACACATTATAATTCAACACTACATGTATTATCATCATCTTTGATAAATGTGCCACCCACCCCACTTTAAAGCTTACATCAGACATAAAGACATGGCCTGGTTGACACCAGCAACATAATGACATAAGAACATCAACATAACAACATAGAGAAAGAATCAGTTTTTTCTTTTTGCATGTCTTTATATCCATGTTTTTATGTTCTTATCCTATTATGTCGCTATGTTGTGATGTTTACACTGATGACATAAAACATTGATACCGAGGCTTTGCACCATCACGTGATGGCAGCCATGACAGGAGGCATAACAATAGAGTCTTTTCCCCCTTGGGAACTGAATTCTTTCTCATGTAAACAAGATTTATCCAGACTCTCTTGTTCCTGCCTTCTGTCATGGCTGCCATCACGTGATGGTGCAAAGCCTCCATAAGTCGTGTTTTACATTTCCGTGACCTCGCCATTATGTTGTTATGTTGCTAGACAGTGTAAACCAGGCTTACATGTAGCTTTACAAGTATCAAAACCAATAGAAAACTAATAATCATAACTGTTTAGAGCAACTGACCTGTGTTGTCCATAGAGTTTGACAAAAGAAATGACCCATCTGGGCTTAGCCTTAGACCTGATATGGTGTCAGTATGACCTGACATTTTGTATAAAATATCATTTTTTCTCAAATCCCAAACCTGAAAATATATACAAAATTTTCACAATTCAATAAAACATTTCAATAAGGAGTTGTAAGAATCATGGAAATAAGTAAGTCCTTCAAAGTCTCGATTGAGATAATATCCAAATGTAACAAAACTTCTATTGCCAAACAATTAATATTGAGAACTCATGCCCTGTTTAGAACACATAATAAACTGATTTCAATTTTCTATGTTGTGTTTACATGTACACTGTAGCTTCTACTGTACATGTATGTTTTACATGTATGATAAAAATAGGTTGATGGTTTTTCAATTAAGTGTTTTATGCAATGTCCCTTAAACATTTGCACATAAATAATGGACCTCTCCTTATCCTTAAACAATTAATATTGAGAACTCATGCCCTGTTTAGAACACATAATAAACTGATTTCAATTTTCTATGTTGTGTTTACATGTACACTGTAGCTTCTACTGTACATGTATGTTTTACATGTATGATAAAAATAGGTTGATGGTTTTTCAATTAAGTGTTTTATGCAATGTCCCTTAAACATTTGCACATAAATAATGGACCTCTCCTTATCAAATTAAAAGGCTTAATCCATAGAATACACTCAGGTAAATGATTTTTGATTAAGTCCGAACATTCATACATGTACACGTATTTTGGCAAAGGACAGTAAATTATTTGATTTGAAAACAATAGGAAAAAAACCATCAGAAAGGACACTTACACTGTAGGCCATTTTTAAGAGTACATATTCAGTTGTTTCTTTTGAAATAGTAAAGAATATACATGTATGCAATTATAATACTGTACCTTGATTTCATCATCTATTCCACCAGAGAATATCTGATCACTGGTATCATTAAAACATACTGATGTCACCTATGAACAAGAGAACAAGTTACTCTACACCATTACATAAAAGACATTCACATAAAATTATGTCAACATGCATAAAAGACATTCACATATGTCAACATGCTGCAATGTATTTCATATACAGTGTAATATGGGGCTAGTGACTGAGACCCCCCCCCCCCCCCTCTCAATGGGGTTGTAATGCTCACCAATCCATCTCTACATATATTTTATCAAAGGTACATGTAGGTTTTTAAGGGCCTTATTATATGAACCCATGCCAGCTGCCCTGGTTAAGTGGGCTGAGTTACATGCAGTTTACCGAGATCACAGCTTCTCTATAAAACACACAGGATTTGGTTGTTGGGATTATATGGGAAAGGAACCAGCCTGACCAAATCCAGCCCAGTCAACCAGGCCAGCTTAGTTCACATAAGGTTGTGGCTAGATGGGATCCTCGCAAACAAGGTTTGGTTAGGTTTAGGGTTAGTATTTGGGAAGACTTTGTAGAAATAAAGCCCTAAACTAGCCCTAAAACTAACCAAACCTTGTTTGCGAGGATCCCATCTAGACATGACCTTCATATAATCAGCCCCTTAGTGTGGGTGGTGAACTGCTGCTGTTACCATGGTTACCCCCACAAGAGATTTGCAACAGCAAGACTAGCTCCTCATATTCACTACACGAAAGATCCCAAGCTCATCTCAGGAAAGATATTTATGACTGACTAACCTACTTACTGTATTAGCTACTGTAGCATAAATCAAGGCACTTACTTGATAAATATTCTGAAATGTTTGTACAGCACCTCTTTTTCTGCTATCCCATAACTAGGAAGGTAGTATAAGGTAAAAGCAATATATGAATAAAGATAGCCTTTACATTGTTCTTTGACTACTTAATTTATATATTAGCAGATGTCATATGAGTGCAAAAATGGCCTGGTCACTGCACAGTACAGTTATGGCAGGAATTTGGAATGTTTTAATGGACATTATGGAACTGACACAGTCACAGTATGGCATGGTAAGTTCCCGACTCATATGAAAACCACTCTATTTTCTGTAGATTTGATATGACTGTGAAAACAGCGCCACATGGTCACAGCACGGTTATGGCAGAAATTTTGAATGTTTTGACATAAATTTATGTTATATTATGTTATAATTTGGTTCAATTTTTATTTTCCTTTGTATCATACTCATTATCATACATTACTATACATGGTGCAGTCCATTTCACACTCAAACAAAATCTGCTCTATAAAGTCTTAACACCTTAGGTACCAATAGTCCCCTTCACAGTTCCCTGCGCCATCTTGAAAGGTAGCCGTGCCTTTGCATTGAAGCGAGACGAATGGTGAGCATGCAATGATAGATACTTTTTCTAACACCTAGAACAATTATTCACAGGTCTTTATCATTGCAAGCTCACTGTTCGTCTCGCTTCAATGCAAAGGCATGGCTACCTTTCAAGATGGCGCAGAGAACTGTGAAGTGGACTCTTCAATTTCCACAATTTAACCCACCTTAATGGTACAGTCATCTGACCCACTGACAACATACTGTAATCCACGACGAGATGGACAACAAGAGTTTACAAAGGATGTGTGCCCTTTGAGTCTTTTCAATCTTGATCCAGTTTCATAGTCCCACAGTGCTACAGTTTTATCTGTCGATGCTGTAAATAAGGTACTACAAGAATACAAATAAAAGTGTTTAATAGATAAAACGTTACATAATTATATTCAGGTAAAATAGAAAAATAGAGATAGATATAGAAATGTAGTCAGTTTTCACTACACCTTTTGCTGTTTGTTACCAGAAAATATATATATAAACATGTACATTTGCACTAAGCTTTTGATCAATAATAATAATAGCCTTTATTTGAAAAACAATTACAAACAGCAAAACGGGCCTGAATCACAACATCAATTATTAGCATCATTGATGATACATTTAATTAACAGCATTCATTTTTGAGATTTGTAATTCATTAAAGACAAATGTTTACATAATTATATGCTGAAATATTATATAAGATTATATTTCTAAGGTATATGATTATGTTTTTAAGATATTTTGTACAAGAACAGAAGATGAAGCTTACTTTCCATCAGTGGAGAAATGAACATCCATGATGGCACCACTGTGTCCTTTGAGAACTGCAAAGTTATTACAGTCTTCATAAACATTCCATAAATCTAGAAAGAAAGAAAAGCAATTTTGAATTATACTATGCATGATATAAAGCTGGTTTCATATGAGTGTAAAAGGAATGGCATTGTGTCATGACTGTACGTGTCACTGATGTGTTGTCTAAAATCCTCAAAATTCCTACCATAACCTTATCGTGGCCTTGCCATCCATAAAACACAGTATTTCAATAAGAGAAAAAAACATTGGAGAGTATGTTTCTTATGAGATTGAAACAGACACTCTCCACCCCACCCCACCATTCATAGAACTTGAATATAAAAAGAAAGACAAAGAGATTTATCATTGTTGTTTACTTTGGATATTTCAGTTGTCATCCAGTAACCATCAGCAGTTTAATAGTTGATGGTTATACAATGACAATCAAAATATCCCAAGTAAACATAAATAAGTAAATTATATATAATACTTACAAACAAGTCTATCAAATCCTACAGAAGCTAAAGTTTCTCCTGATGGATGAAACCTGGCTGAATAGATTTCTCCCTGTTGAAACAAAATGTCCTTTTAGAAATTGTATGTGCAGTTCACACACTAACTTTTCTACAAGGAGTACTATCAAAAGAGATAAATGAAATGGACTTAGAACAGACAAGAAGCGGCTGTTGTAGACTAGAGATGGTCAACAAGAGTAAAGGTATAAATGTAATAGTGACTGGTTTACATGTAACAACAAAAACACGACATTAGAGCGTGGTCAGAAGAGTAAGGAACTTAACAGTAATTTTAAAATTTATAAACTTACAACAACGAGGTTTATATGTTATTTTACTTATATAAAGTGTAGATGCTTACCTCTTGTCCCGTTAAGAGCATAATAGGTGCTTCTAGAGACGATGTCCTCTGTGGTAACTGTAAAACAACCAAAACTTATACATGTACTGTATCTCAATTTTGACAAAATTAATGTTTCGACACGTGTTGGAAGATGCTATCATTTGCTACAAGAAATACAACAACTTACGACCCCAAAATGTACCTACCGCTTGAAGAGCATTTCCTCTGTCAGACACAGCTAACTGGTTTTGTTTTGGCCTCTTTCCTTGGGGCATAAGTGCCAAAGCAGTTTCGGTATTTTCTAACCTTCTTTTCGACGCCATTTTGAAATGTATGTAATTGTGCGCATGCGCATGCTTCAAAGTAACCACTGACCAATATGTCCGACGTCACGCTTACCTTCACCTAGCCACAGGAAGCCCAAGGCTAGCTGAGAGTACGTTCCCCGATCAATACATGTATTTTTGTTTATATCTTATATGTTGTACTTGATGATACAAATCTCCCCGTCCGCCACCCCCTTCACGGCTGTACATCGAGCCTCATAGAAGGGCAGTTCAGCTAACGCCGCTAAAAGCAGCAGAGCTCAGACATGAAGAGATCAGAGACGAACGTGACTTGCTAGGTACCCTTTTTAACTCGTGGATATGCGAAGCATAGAAAGGAGTTATTGTGGGGACTCGGTGTCACTCGCTCACTCAGACGTTAGCAGATAGCCGTTAGAGTCTGGGTACGAGACTGTTTCCGCTCGACTCCGCTCGCCTGCAGTCGATAACCACGGACTTTGTGCATCGCTATTAATATAAGCGACAAAAATCTCTTTAAGTGCAACATCAAAGTAATCCAAGCTTTTAGTGTTCGTACTCTATTATCACAAGCCAGTCAAAGTAGATAAGTTAAACAAACGAAAACATTTTGAAAGCAGTCTGCAGTCGTCGGTCGCCGGCGCCGTGAACTGAAGGCCTCGAGTCCGCTAGCCGAAAACAGCAACAAAAAGGCGTATTGAGTTAGTTTATTGGCTTAGTGTTTTGTAAAGTAATTTCTTTTATATTTATAGCGGCATTTTGCTACAGAGCACAGAGAGAAGCATTTTTGCATTTGTTTTGTAAAACCACACTCTGACAATAAATATACAAAATTCACCAGACGAAACCAAACAACTTCTGGATGGTCCAGTGGATATGGCCATTGGCTCTCCGAAGCGAAAGGTCCGGGTTCAAATCCCGGCACAGCGGTGAATTTTTTTTTCACTTTTTTTTTCTTTTTGACAGATTTTTTTTCTTTTATAGCTAATGACTCTTTCTTAGCTAAAGAAATTATTGATTTATTGACACAGAAAGCCCATATAAAAAAGAGGAGCGGCGAAGGAGGGCCCAGCGTCTGGACTATGAAGGCCATCGAGTCCGCTAGCCGAAAACAGCAACAAAAAGGCGTATTGAGTTAGTTTATTGGCTTACTTAGTGTTTTATGAAGCAATTTCTTTTATATTTATAGCGACCGGTTTTGCTACAGAGAGAAGCATTTTTGCATTTGTTTTGTTTGTAACCACACATTGAATAAATACACCAAATTTACTAGTCGAAGACATGCAACTTCTGGATGGTCAAACGAAAGGTCCGAAGTTCGAGTCTCGGCCAGGCGGTGGTCAATTTTTTTTCACTTTTTTATTCTTTTTGACACATTTTTTTTCTTCTTTTATAGCTAAAGACTCTTTTTCGCTAAAGAAATTATTGATTTATTGAAATTTTTGTCTTCAAATGAAAACTCGTTATTTTACTAAAATGTTTTGCTTGGGCTTCCTGTGGTCATTTCGGTCAATCCACGACATTATTTCAAGTTATATGATAGAGTGAAGCAGTTTGCAGTGTACGCAGTGGGACATTACTTTTATTAGGTACATATCTATTCACGATCGATATATCCACGAGTTAGCCATAGGGGCCTTTGATTGTACAAAGTGGCTGAATCTCTAGTCGTGAAGGGACTCGATCTAGTTTTAGTATAAAAATCCAGATACAAAGAGTTTTAGCATCTAGTATTTTTATTATCAGACGTTGCAAAAGAGAATTGTCTAGTGTGTGTACGGAGCAAAAAACAAGTTTTACCTCACTGTATATATTTTGGGTGGGGATGCTCATCGTACCTTTTGGAGGTCAGAATCATGCATGCATGCTTGTGCGCATTAGGCCTACTCCGGGCCCTAAAGCCGTCCCCTTAAGTCGCAAAAAGTCGCTTTAAATCGCACAAATTCGCCTTCAGTTCCATCGACTTTTTGGCCAGTTTTTGCTTAAACAGTATTCATGACTCATTTACGTCTACGGAACTTTCGACCCCTAGGCCTACTTCGGCCCTCAATTAAAGTCGCCTTAAGTCACACCAAGTCGCCTTAAAACGCACAAAGTCGCCCTAAGTCCAATCGATTTTTTGGCCAGTTTTTGCTTGAATTGCCTAAAGTCGCCCTAAATCACCTTAAGCTGCCCAAAGTTACGGCCACTTTAGGGCCCAGACAGTAGGCCTACTCATTAATGCAGCCTACTCTATTACTGTTAACCCCAGCATGCTTGTACTCATTAATGCAGCCTACTATATTACTGTCTAAATCAAAGGTGGTAACCGAAAGGGTCCTCGTTCGTTAGTTTCTACCACAAGGTTTGGTGTTAATTTTTATCCTACAATTTACCCCAGCATGATTGTACTCATTAATGCAGCCTACTATATTACTATTTAAACCAAATATCGCGAAAAACGTACATGACTAGACAGATTAGCTTTCGTATTAACAGCGAGAGAAGTTTAGTTCCCATCAGATCCTATTAGTTACACCTCGTGCTACCGGCTCACCAGTCAGCTGGCCACGGTCGAGGTGTGGTTCTTTATTTTCTATTTTGCGTTTACTACGCGTGCAGCTTGGCTAGTATAAAGAAAATCGTTCGTCCTTTGGTTGGTGAGTTTGTTTGTTTGCTATAGTTTGTTTGTTCGTTCGTTCGTTGATTAGTTATTTAATTTATTTGTTTATTTAGTTACGTTAGTTAGTTAGTTAGTTAGTTAGTTAGTTAGTTAGTTAGTTAGTTAGTTAGTTGGTACTTAGTTGTTTAATTCTTAGTTAATTAGTTAGTTAGTTAGTTAGTTAGTTAGTTAGTTAGTTAGTTAGTTAGTTAGTTAGTTTGTTTGTTTGTTTGTTATTGTTGTTAATTTGTTAAAGGGTTTACCCACCCTTTATTTATCATTCCCAATATATGGATCGAACCACAGACGCTGATGAGAAGTGGCTGCCGTGACGTAACATAGCAATGCTTTGGGGGCCAGGGCTATATCCTACACTGATAAGGAAATCAAATGCATGCACGTCACTTGTAGCCTTTACTCGGAAACTGAAAAAAGATCTTATTACTAACTACTAAAAAAATCTAATATATTATGATATATATCTTAAAACTTTACAGTTGTAAAAAATACTACACAAAATAATGTAAAACAAAATTTTCGTTGCTACTGTATGAAACAGTTTAAGAAAACTGTACTGTGGCTAGCCTCCTTCGCAGGCAACTCCTTTTATCTCTTGGGATTCCTGGGCTTCCTGTTGCCTCACAGGAAGCCCAACAGCGGCTTTTTTTCCCGAAAACAATGCAGTGTTAATTGCCTGCGGAGGAGGCTATACTGTGGCATCTTTAAAAATATATTTCAGTGAACGAAGTGATTTGATAATCTTGATAAAGATTTTGTCAGATATCGATTTCCTCGCCATTTTAGCCTATATAAAATTTATACTACTAAACTAAAATATCAATGTATATATACCTAAAATTGTTAAACAAACAAACAAACAAACAAACTTTATATATTTTATAAACAGAAACCGAAATGTACAGCTTGGGCTACCTGTGGTTTACCGATTGAATCTTTGGAAATGTGCCTTTTTGGTTTGTGAAAAGGTGAAACGGTTTGTGAAAGGTGAAACATAGAGACTTCTAATTTCCGAGGAATATCCAAAGATTTATCTACAAGCATTTCCCCCAGTAGGTATTTTCTCCAGCGCTGTATGCGTACTGATAGGAGCACCAGTGATAATACGGCCATGCAGTGCCAGCGTTACTGCACTGATAGTAAACTTTGCTTGCATATTTAAATGGAATATGGCAGCAACGACCATTCGTGGTTTTCAATTTACAATCTATTTAGGGCAAACAAACAAGGGTTTAGCTATTGGAACACTAATAGAACAATATGCCAAGGGACTGGTAAAAAACGGTTTCTTACCGTAATTAGGAGGTCTTAGCATCATCTTTACGCTCTTAACATTCTCTAGGCTATTCTTCCATGACTTCCAGACGATGCCTTCTTGGCTTGAAACCTGTCCAAGATATGCTCCATTGGGACTTGCTCCATTCTCGATGCAGTTCTTGTACCAAAATCCTCCACGGTGAACAGTAGCACAATTTGAACTAGTGTTCTGATCGTTGTCATTATCACTTGTTGTAAATTGGCACAAATTATGAGCCGACAAAGCATTCGAATCGGTACCAGCATAGAGCCCTTTGATGCTCAACACGTATTTTTGGAGCTCAGTACCGACAGTGAAGACAGAGTTCTCAGCAAAAACTTTGTTACCCGACCAATCCTCAACATCAATTCTCAACGTACTGTAGGAAGCTTTTGTTAAACGATGAAGAAATTCGTTCCCCAGCCAAAATTCGCCATTCAAGTCTCCAAAACCGGTTTTATAGTCGTTCCATAGGCGTTCAAAGGAAACAGCTCCGTTAATTCGTCTTTGAAAGACTGTCCATCCTCCACCTTTGGTTGTCATATCACAGGAAACATTAAAAGCAGGGTAGTTATAGTCGGGCTGAATAAGATATTTGCCGCTTGGTAACGATGGCTTTGCAGTATGAAATTTAGAACAATCTCGAAAAGCTGTAATAAAAGTGGAAGCTATTAGAGTCGTTTTCGTATGAGTAGGAAACTTACCGCGCCGTACCGTGACCGTGTCAGTGCCGTAATGTCTATAAAAACATTCGAAATTCATGCCGTAACCGTATCGTATCGTAACCGTACAGTGTTCCCACTCATACGAAAACGACTCTATCTGTCTGTTTCCCAAGTGTAGTTGGTCAAAATCCAAAAGGGTACTTAATTTCCTATATAAACTATGTAGCTATGCGCGGGTTAAGGGTAATATATTTTCTAATTCAGCGTTCGGTCAGTCAAAACAGAAGGTATATTAGACTTTGATGATATTGGTCTTAAATAGGGAAGACGTTTTAGCGAAAACTGACAGTTTGGCCGGATACTGAAATAGGATAGGAAAAAATCAAATTTTCTGCTATAAAATAAGCTAAGGGTTTCGTCCAGCTCGTAACGCGCCCCAAATGTTCGGAGAATATCCCTTCCCAGGGTCCAAACATCTATGATCTGAAGTACATTACCGACTTTTTCACACATGGAACCTGTAAATCCCAAAACGCAGTTGCAGGAGAAGGTTGTTAGTGAAGTAGCACGACATGTAGCACCGTTCTTGCATGGCATACTGGTACAAGTATCTATCAACAAAGAAGAGTTGCATCTTAAGGCATGAACACACGATACAACATTTTGCAACATTTCGCGCAACACAGATCGAGTTGCACCATGTATACATACACCCCAGCAATCTTGCGCGCAACGCTGTAGAAAGAGTTGCAAAAATAGAAATCGATCTTTCAGCTGAAAATACTGAGTGTAATTTACTGTTGCATGGTGGACAGTACACGGTGCAATTCTGTATTGCGCGCTATGTTGCAGTAAAAGTTGTATTGTGTGTTCGGGAGCCATTAATAGAACACTTGCTATTAGCAATTTCGACGTCTTCTGTGCATCTATTAGAGTACAAACCCACGAATAATGCATGGATTCTATTTGTTTCATATAATATTCACTGAAACATTTCAACCAATCAGTGCACGCGTAAGATTTAATGACGTCATATATGCGTGTGTACTGTAATCACACAAGGGTCTCGACCAATCAGAACACAAGTAATATACCAATTATTACATAAATATGCGTCATCTCATATCCCGTTTTCGCGCAGTGTCGCAGTGCTATAGAGTCGTTTTCGTATGAGTGGGAAACTTACCGCACCGTACCGTGACCGTGTCAGTACCGTAATGTCTATAAAAACATTCGAAATTCATACCGTAACCGTATCGTATCGTAACCGTACAGTGTTCCCACTCATACGAAAACGACAAAGATAAAGCACAGAAATTCTTTTACCTGTTTGACAAAATAGTCCTGTAAAAAATAAAGGACAAGTACATCGGAAAGTAGCTGGAGTTGGTTGACTGCATACCCCACCGTTCTGACATGGATTACTTGAACACGGTGGTGTATCTAAAACACAAGGAGTAGGGAATTAATTCACATTCATCTTCGAGATTTAGGATTCTTGGTTCATTTATGTGGTTGGTTGGTGTTTGGTAGGCTTGTTGGTCAATATATTGGGTGCTGAACACTGATTGGCTATACGTGGATGATAGACGGTTACCATAAGGTCAAGCAGCAAGGATGGCACAGTTGGTTAGTGCGCATGCGCGGCCTCCTATGCAAGAGGTACGTCCGAGTTCGATACACAGTGACCTCACATCCTTGTCTCGTTCCCAGGGCCTTCTCTTCTCGCTTTTTTTAGAATTCCCTGGGAACGAGGTTGGTTGTTTGCTTGCTTGCTTGCTTGCTTGCTAAGTATATACTATAATTTCCTATTATAATAAAATTAACTTACAAAGTTCACAATTTCTGCCGGACACCCATGGTTTACAAATGCAGTTGTAGTCGTCATTCTGGTAGTCAGGGAGACATGTTCCATTGTTTTGACATATGGAAGGATCCATACATTTGTTCTGTGGAGAATCGGCATTATTCAAAAGAGCGACTCTGATAATAATAATAATAAGACTTTATTTGTGATAAACATCGGTCAAAATTCAATGGCAACCAATCGTTCCGAATGTAAAAATAATCAACAAAAAACGTTAAGAACTACTCGCCTAAAGTTCTGCATTTTTATTAAATTATGGTCGAGAAATTTTGGCTAGTAACAAGAACGTTAGGGTTGAGTAGATGACGTCATCTTAGTTTCCAGGGCTTTAACTCGCTTCCATTTTGACCGATTTTCACCAGAGTAGAGCTCGTTGTCCATCACAAATGACCGCAATTTATATTGAGTCGATCAATCAATTTTTTAGCAATAACTCAGTGTTAAGTCTAAAGAAAACCATTGGATTTCATCCTGCATGGGTTAACGCCAACCCGCTTTAATTTCGATCAACCGGGCGCAGGCTACAAAAGCCTATTAAAACTGGTAAAGATTTGTAAAACAGGCGAGGAATGATCTGGAAACATGTTTCCTCATTTAGCCTTAAGACTAAAGAATAGTTGAAATGATTCTAGCCGACGTATTTTAGCGTTACGTAAGAAGGCTGCGTATTATACATTATTTACAATAAATTGGTTCCCCAAAGGGTTGCGTGCGTTTCTAAATTGTTGATTATATACTGAAGACTACTGACAGGTGCATATATTGACATCAGTGTTTATTAAAGTGCGCCTAACCCCCTGTTATTTCCAATTTTGATAAAAAATCCGACCATTTTTCTGAGAACGTCTACGATAAAATGACTCCACTTGAATGAATTCGAAAACTTTTACACAATTTTAAACATCAGCAAATTAAAAGGGCCTTTGAGCTTCCTGTGGTGGCACACCTGAGAATATATGAGAACTTGGCTGACTAATTCGATCGCTGAAGTGATGTAGATTTAAATACACTTTGAATTTCACTCAAAGCTGCTGAAATTTAAACTGATATTTCGGATATTTATAGGCGAAAAAAGCCCAGCAAAAGCTGCAATTCCTAAGAGTCTGAAGTCGGAGTAAATAAATGTCTGGCTGGGTAGACGTCACACTCTTTTGTACTGCACAATAAACTTTTGAAACGTACAAAAAGAGTGTGACGTCTATCCAGACTTGTAATTAGTTTTTTAAAAGTGATCCATGGAACTCCAAACTTTAAAATTGTGTAAAAAAAAACTTGGAATTCATTCAAATCGCGTAATTTTTTTGTACAAGTCATTCAAATACTCCAACTTTTCGTCAAAATGGGAAATAACTGAACAGGGGGTTATATAGGTGCACTTTAATTGTTACAAAACTCCATCCACGAAAAAGGTATATGTTTTATGGTCGCATTAATTTTCTCATTTTCAGGGGGAAAACATAGTTCAAAATAAGTAAAACTAAAAAATCAAAAATTTGCTCAGGTAGGAGATATTATGGATATTTTACTAAAAGATATAAGAATATTTGGCATTCATCTTGGTGATTATTAATTCATTAGTTTCGAGATAGTACAGGAATGAGCTTTTATCACGCAATTCCAAAAGTCACAGTACAGAAATATAATTACCATAGCTGGAAAGAGTACGTCAAAATTAGTAAAACTGTGAAGTTTGAATGAAGTAACTTTCAAACTTACGAAGATATGAATTTTCCGAAATCGAAATTTTGTATGAAAGCATTCGCTGGTAGGCAAGAGATGCCTACCAGCAAAGGTTTTCTTACAAATTCACATTCTTCAAAAATTCATATTCTCGCGAGTTTTGGATTTAATTCCATCAAACTTCACTGTCTTGCTAATTTTAACATGCTCTTTCCAGCTTTGGTAATTTTTTTTCTGTTTTACGAATTGAAAAATACCTGATAAAAGCTCATTGCATCAACTGGTTCTCGTCATATCTTTCTTTTGTAGTTTCTTTCTATTTTTAATCTTTTTACTGCAATTTTCAAAATCATGCGAATTCAGACAGCCAAACACTAGTCAGCTGGTTTTTGCCGATTTAGCTTCAAAATTAAATATCAAAATTACGACGAAATACAGAATAAAAATATTGTCCGAGCTATAATGTGTTGTCTAAAGATCATTTTTGATTTCGAGTGCTTAATTCATTGTTTATCTTTTTGATAATAATTGACGGAAGTGAAAACGACAAAATCCATCTGAGTTCGTATAATTTTGAAAATTGCACTAACTAGGAACATGACAGATATTGGGTAACCGTATTATCCAAAGTTTATGTTCAAGGTTATTTATAATGGGCCTATCGGAATTTTTTGGGATAGGGTGAATTGATAAAATGCAATTGGATTGAGTACCTCTCTAGGCGTACGTAAACGCGCTTAGAAATCAACGGAATATTGGCTTTGGATATGAAAAGTAAGATAACTGCATGCCTTTTCATGGAAAATTTGACCAGAGGAAATGTAAGTGATTGATGTGAATAGATTTAAATTACATTTTAGACGGTCTCTAAATTCAAATCAGTATGAGCACGTTGATTATTTCAAGATATTGATCTCACATCTATTTTCGCTAACTAGTACTGTCAACTATATTGTAATAGACTACTAACCTTTAATATAGGTTTAATCTGCAACTATCTACAAAAAGTATTATTATTCGCTATGTCTCTGATACACAAAAATTTACACTTTCAATTGTAATTTGCTTTAATAGCCGATTAGTTTTTGGTAGCTCGGAAAACAAAGTGGGCGGCATTAATTAACATTGATATGTTACTCTTTTCAAGTTGTAAACAAAAAGATAATTGGGACTAAAAATAGGTAGAAGTGTGTCTTAACATAGACATATTAGGTAGACGTATAAATACTTTATTTGTCGTTTTGGGGTGATATTCAAATATTTTGAAAATAGATGTCTACCCGATACTCCTGATGAAGTGATCGATGAACTCTTGCGGACACGTACTCCACTAGAGTCGTTTTCGTATGAGTGAGAAACTTACCGCGCTGTACCGTGACCGTGTCAGTGCCGTAATGTCTATAAAAACATTCGAAATTCATGCCGTAACCGTATCGTATCGTAACCGTACAGTGTTCCCACTCATACGAAAACGACTCTATTACGGACATCCTGGTAGTACGAGTAGTATTGCTAAATCCCCTTATGGCAATGCAGACATCCCGCTATATTAACGGAGTTGCTGACTTTTCATGTGATTGAAAACTTACACTTGAAATTCTCGTTACATTTTTTTAGATAGCAAAAATATTTGGTACAATCAATTCGAATTCCACGCAATTTGCCCATTATACTTGACAGTATTTTCCTGCGTCAAGACTTGTTACAAAAGTTTTCACTTTAAATGAAACAACACAACTACGTGTGCGTTGGAATGAAAATAGACCGTTTTTATGAATTCGAAACTATGACACAGTGTTTTGTGATAGTCTACGTGGACGGCCCTTCGGAGAGGGGGTTTGGGAGGGCCCATGTCCTCCTCTCCGGTCCCCGAGGGCCAGACTACCTTTTGGTGACATCAGCTAGAGCTAAATTAAATAGAAATACCCTACCACTGCATTCAACGATTTTACCATAGGGGAAGGAGAAAAACCGGAGAACCCAGGAAAAACAACCTTCGTGGCAACGGAGAGAGTAACACATCAAACAAACTCAACTCACGTATCATCATGATGCATAGCCCGAGGCGGGAGTCGAAATACCGCACCCGGCCCGACGGTGAGAGGCAATTAAGCGGTGAATCACAACGATACAGGTCGACCTTTCCTACCATAAAATTATATTTATTTTTACAAAATAACATCCAAGTTAAAAAGACCATTTTTGTGTGACATGAACAAATTAGCTTGCATTTCTCTTGCCCGGCAATACACGTCTGCCCGTCGATGACGCCACATATAACTATTAATTCCACGCGTACGCATACCTTTGGTCGGAATTTTTGATTAAGTCTATATCAAAGTCAAAGATTAAAATTTCTATATTCAAAATGTCGCCGACATCCAGTCTAGAACAATTTCTAGATTCAAGACTATTATACAATATAAACGTCCTGGATTATTGGTCAGCTTCTTAAATTTGTATCGGTCACCAAGAATGAATGATTGGACAGAGACATGGATAGATTGATTGATTGAAATAGTCAAGATGAATAAATAAACAAATTAAAACAGCACAAATGGTTGATGGAAAGGTGGATGAATAAGATGGAAAAGTGAACAAACAAGTGGTTGAACTGATGGATTAGACACATGGGTAGATAGATAGGAAAATGAATGAATAAGCGGATGAATGAACTTGTCCAACAGGTCGAGTAAAGACGGAGTAAGTGGCTACAAGGATCTTAGTATAGCTGAATATGTATAAATAAGGATGGAATAACAAAAATCGATTAATCAATAAACTTACCGGCGCTTGGTAAAAGTAATGGAAATCCCCACTTGAACGATACGATGATCTTGAGTTATATTTGTCTGTTCTTAATAACTCACATGCATGCCCATCGTTGACGCGATTCCCAAAATTAAACGAAACACACTCCAGTCTTTTTAAACAACTGAAAGAACACGAAGTCAAGTTTGGTACTGTCATTGATGCAATGAGATGAGAAGTGATCCTACGGAATGGATCTCCTTTAAACCCTGAATACACAACGCCATCAGGAGTGACTTTCTTTCCCTCAGAATAAAAGTTATTAAAGAAGAAAAAGGAGATCCCGAGCACAAAGACCATCAGCATGTTAGCCATTGTAGAAAGACGATCAGTTCAGACTGGTTGACGGTTTGCGCCCCGCAATGACAAACTGGACGCTTAATTAGCTGTCTATTCACAACTATCATCTCCAGCATTTAACCAGCGCAGCAAGAGAGCTTTTTTGGCAAAATAATTGAATGGTCTAGCAACGTTTTGGAAAGCGATTGTTGTGATAATGGACGTAAAGCACCAATTAGAAGGCACTGGGGTAGCCAGGATTTGTTGGAGGAACGAATAGCCACTGAAAAGTCAACTCCGTCGATCAAGAAGAGAAAATTTGATCCTGATTCCCCAGTTAATCAATAGTTTCCTTGGTATTTCCCCAGCTTTTGAAGTATGCAAGTGCGTATGCATGGGTGTCGTGATATCTACGTCAGTGGGAAGAAAGCATTTGAAAATAACCCTAACCCAACTGTACCAAGAAAATTGAAATATGAGGAGGCTCAGGAAGAACACAAAACACTCCCCTGCCTATGTGAGTAGTTGGAAAAAATAAAGAAATACCTATAATCGAACTAAAACATTCTAAGTTTAACAACATCAAAATGAAATAGAGACTCTTCAACTTTTCATGTTTGTTATTTCTTACTGCAATGATTAATTGATTAGTCAACGCTAGCAAGACGTACCTCGTTTTTTATTGCACGACATGTGGCAACCATCTTACCGTTTGGTTACAGATTACAGGTTGTCCATGTTTTCAAAGACTCAGTAAGGACCAGTAAGGTACTAGTAGTTCCGGCTAAAGCCGTTTTTACAACACTTGATACTAATCTCACGATCTGATTGGTTGATTAGAGTGTGTCAATAAGAGGAATGACACACTGCTGATGCGTTTTGGCGCGAGCGCTTATCCAAAAACGTTTTTGCTAAAGAAATCAAAATAAGCCCCAAGCGTGATGGCTTTTGGACTTAGGCCTACTCCAGGCCCTAAAATCGCCGTAATTTTGGGCGATCGTAGGCGATTTTAGGCGATTTAAGCAAAATTATCCCCAAAGATGCTCAAAACTTAAGGCGATTTAGGGCGATTTTGGACAATTTTAGGCGATTTTAGGGCCCGGAATAGGCCTGGACTTCCTCTCTATACCAGAATCCTTTTCAAGTAACTTTTGTTCACTAATTAAAACTATTGTGTTTGTATTCTCAAAGGAATTTAAAATTTGAATATGAAAGGTTTTTGAAAAGGATTCTGGTGTAGAGAGGGGTTAAAAACGTAACGTCATCACATGCAATTCGGGCTTATAGAGAGTTTCGAAGTTTTCATCAGTAGTTATGTAAACAACTACTTTTCAGGGGCGGCTCGCACTGCTCGTCAGATCTAATCCTATCGGATCGATACCCTCACTGTAAAACAATAGAAAATAAAGCAATAGAATCTATTTGATAATGCTTTTCAGTCCGAACAAGTAGGCAATGAAATGTGTTGTTTCCTTTCTCCAATCACAACACATCTTCCGAGTTGCTGCTTGTTTACTAGCTTTGCAGATTAATAGTCTTTTAATTCAGTGAGGACCAAGTATTATAAAACTTTTTTACTGATCAGGCTTATTTATCTTCGCAATTACGCTGTTATAATAGTCTGCTGTGGGCTTAAATAATGCACGGAATGCAAAAAGGGTGCTAAGTCGGATGCCGTCAATCTCATTGGTTAAAACACGAACACTATCATACTAACGTTAGCAGGAACAAAATAATACAAGTGCGGATAGCAACAATGGAAGCACGCAGACGTCAATTATATTGCACAATTGAAAAAGATGTGATTTCTGCAGCTATCATAGGCGCCATTTTGCACAGTAACGAGCTAAATTTATTTCATGCCTTGATTTCAAAAATGATACAAAATTCGCTTTACTGCATGGCAAAAGAGTATGAAAGAAAAGGACTTCAATCAGACAAGCTTCATTTTTCTTTGTTTTAGATTTCCGGTACGTATTTGCAAAGGGCCCATTATCGCTTGTATCATGCACGTGAATTCTGTTCCAGCTTCCTGCAGAAGAGAGACTTTCAAATAGTATAGCAATAGGTCCAGTAGTAATCTTGTAGCGAATCAACAGTAGTATTCATTTCATATCTATGGTGGCCCATGGCTGCCACTACATTTTTAACCTTCTTTTGTTTAATTTTTGTTTGATTTTCATTATGTTTTTCATTTTAAAGTGAAAAAAAAAGGAAAAACAAATATATTTTGAAAATAATATCAAAAGTAAAAGTAAAATGAAATGAAAAGTAAAATGAAAATCAAAAGTAAAATGAAAATGAAATGGAAATGGAAATGGAAATGAAAATGAAATGAAAATCAAAAGTAAAATCAAAAATAAAATGAAAATCAAAAATGAAATGAAAAGTAAAATGAAAATCAAAAGTGAAATCAAAATCAAAAGTAAAATCAAAATCAAAAGTAAAATCAAAATCAAAAGTAAAATCAAAATCAAAAGTAAAATCAAAATCAAAGGTAAAATCAAAATCAAAAGTAAAATCAAAATCAAAAGTAAAATCAAAATCAAAAGTAAAATCAAAATCAAAAGTAAAATCAAAATCAAAGGTAAAATCAAAATCAAAAGTAAAATCAAAATCAAAAGTAAAATCAAAATCAAAAGTAAAATCAAAATCAAAAGTAAAATCAAAATCAAAAGTAAAATCAAAATCAAAAGTAAAATCAAAATCAAAAGTAAAATCAAAATCAAAAGTAAAATCAAAATCAAAAGTAAAAGTAAATTCACTTTAGCGACGTGGCCCATGGCTGCCACGGACCGTGGCTGCCACTACCATAGTCCTTTGCGGCACGTGCTGTGTTAAACAAATATGGCGGACAACAGCACGGAGAAGTGAGAGGCATATCATTCTATATTTAATCTGATTTTGCTGGATATCCCTAAAGGATGAACCTCTGAACCATTTCTAAATAAGCCACAGCAACAAGTCAGTTCGGGGTATTGGCTGCAATTGGAAATAAGCTTAACTCAAAGTTATAGCGGACGACGTCAGTAAGCTTATTAGATAAATTTAGCTACAGAGGAAAGACAGATGGATATAAGCTAACGGGCTGGATAACTTACTTATAAAGCTATATTTGCATTATCCCGGACATATGCTGTAAACCACAAACTGTTATGGTTGAGGGCCTTTAATAGTGTCGAACTACGATCAGAAGTTGATTGGTTGCAAGTACAAACGAGTTCTAGCCAGATCTAGAAGGATTTTATCGATGCAGTTCTTCTGAGTCAACTGTACCACGGTCATCAAGCTTGAGGTTTTAGGCTGACACCACAACATTGTAGTCAATTTAACATTTTTCTCCACTCCCAGGCTTCCCAGTAACTAAAATCTTGAGCAGTTGGAAACAGTTGCTATGGAGACAGGTATGCTGGAAGAGCCAGATGATATCTTACCATGTGATATTAGGAACACCTTCCTCTGTAAAACTGTAGCTTTGTTCTCTACTATGGCTTGGTAAAATGATGTGTTTAACCCAATGAGGGTAGGCTTTTTTTTTTATTTGGTCAATTCTCAATTTTTGAGCTGTGGTCTAAACACATATTACACCACCACCAATCCATAAGCGATAAGTGCAGAATAAAACTGAAAAGTACACACTTGAAGTGGAGCCTAATCAAGAACAAAATGCAAAGGCATAATACCAGATAGAGAAGATATTGTTGAAGTGCATTTATTTATTTATTTAAAAAGTCAATTGTGAAAAAATATTTTTCCTATTCAAAGTTTTATATAAAATAATACAGTGAGACCATCAAGGTGGTCACCTATTAAGCAACCACCCTCTATTCAGCGGCCACTTTTCAAACTTCCCAAAATATATGTAGGCAACCTCTATTTAAAAGCAGCTATTTTACAAGGCCCAAGGGTGGTCACTTAATAGAGGTCTCACTGTATTTACATCTTGAATCCTGAGATGGTTTGCTTAGATTGATAGTACTAAAAGTTAAAAGTAAGTCTAGGTTAGAGCAAACACATCTTCTGCCCTTCTGTCAGTTGTATCTTAGTACAAAATTCAAAATAATCATTTCTGTTACATTACAGCTAATTCAAGCAAGGCCACTTGCTTAATAATTTAAATGTTGAAGCATATTAAAGCACATCAAATTCATTCTCATCTGTTTCAATCATATGTTTTAGTTAAATGCAAAAATGTAAATAGAACAATAACATTAACATTTCAAAATAGTGCCCAATTCCTTGGGGTTGGGGACTCTTGTATTTTAGATGGTAGGGATGCTCCTCATACATTTCAAGTCTAGTTCACATGGCGTCATAATTATTAGCAAAACAAGCAATTTGAAAAGAAAACATGCTAGCTACTAAAAGACAATTTCAGAAGAAAGGAAAACACCTCAGTCTTTGTATTGCCAGGTAAACCCCTCAGGGGATAAAGGATGTTTTGTTTCTTGCTTATGATTATGACGCTGGTGTGAAAATCAGAGAGCTGGTACTTTCAGAGACAAGCTTGTACTTTTTAGGATCCTTACTTTTTATCTTACATACTGGAAACAAAGATTGAGTGGTACCTGGGCAAAACCCTTTGACCACATGCAGCCACCTAAAGAAGGCTCTGGCAGTGTTCAACATAGCATTTTTGATGAGCATCCCTACCCCAATATACCAGTTCCCTTTAATGCCCCCTCTCATTAAAAAAAATGCCATTTTACTCCATGTCCACTATACCAGGGCACCACAATGGTCAATGTAACTAGACACTAATAGACTCTGCACCCATTGTTTTCTTTTGTTGCAATACAACTATTAGGCACTATTAAACACTGACCATTAGTAATTGTTTCACAGTCCGATGAAAATCACTCTATGGCTTGCAATCTCTTTTCAGAATTATAGATCATATTTAAGACAATTTTGGGTAAAATGTATACCCTGTTAAAGACAGCAGGGCCAAAACCATACCCTATCCAGCAGCACATACCCGTATAGCAAATATATGGGAGTCCCCCTCCACTATACCAGGGGGGAGGGGGACTCCCATATATTTGCTATATGGGTATGTGCTGCTGGATAGGGTATGGTTTTGGCCCTGCTGTCTTTAACAGGGTATACATTTTACCCAAAATTGTCTTAAATATGATCTATAATTCTGAAAAGAGATTGCAAGCCATAGAGTGATTTTCATCGGACTGTGAAACAATTACTAATGGTCAGTGTTTAATAGTGCCTAATAGTTGTATTGCAACAAAAGAAAACAATGGGTGCAGAGTCTATTAGTGTCTAGTTACATTGACCATTGTGGTGCCCTGGTATAGTGGACATGGAGTAAAATGGCATTTTTTTTAATGAGAGGGGGCATTAAAGGGAACTGGTATATTGGGGTAGGGATGCTCATCAAAAATGCTATGTTGAACACTGCCAGAGCCTTCTTTAGGTGGCTGCATGTGGTCAAAGGGTTTTGCCCAGGTACCACTCAATCTTTGTTTCCAGTATGTAAGATAAAAAGTAAGGATCCTAAAAAGTACAAGCTTGTCTCTGAAAGTACCAGCTCTCTGATTTTCACACCAGCGTCATAATCATAAGCAAGAAACAAAACATCCTTTATCCCCTGAGGGGTTTACCTGGCAATACAAAGACTGAGGTGTTTTCCTTTCTTCTGAAATTGTCTTTTAGTAGCTAGCATGTTTTCTTTTCAAATTGCTTGTTTTGCTAATAATTATGACGCCATGTGAACTAGACTTGAAATGTATGAGGAGCATCCCTACCATCTAAAATACAAGAGTCCCCAACCCCAAGGAATTGGGCACTATTTTGAAATGTTAATGTTATTGTTCTATTTACATTTTTGCATTTAACTAAAACATATGATTGAAACAGATGAGAATGAATTTGATGTGCTTTAATATGCTTCAACATTTAAATTATTAAGCAAGTGGCCTTGCTTGAATTAGCTGTAATGTAACAGAAATGATTATTTTGAATTTTGTACTAAGATACAACTGACAGAAGGGCAGAAGATGTGTTTGCTCTAACCTAGACTTACTTTTAACTTTTAGTACTATCAATCTAAGCAAACCATCTCAGGATTCAAGATGTAAATACAGTGAGACCTCTATTAAGTGACCACCCTTGGGCCTTGTAAAATAGCTGCTGTTAAATAGAGGTTGCCTACATATATTTTGGGAAGTTTGAAAAGTGGCCGCTGAATAGAGGGTGGTTGCTTAATAGGTGACCACCTTGATGGTCTCACTGTATTATTTTATATAAAACTTTGAATAGGAAAAATATTTTTTCACAATTGACTTTTTAAATAAATAAATAAATGCACTTCAACAATATCTTCTCTATCTGGTATTATGCCTTTGCATTTTGTTCTTGATTAGGCTCCACTTCAAGTGTGTACTTTTCAGTTTTATTCTGCACTTATCGCTTATGGATTGGTGGTGGTGTAATATGTGTTTAGACCACAGCTCAAAAATTGAGAATTGACCAAATAAAAAAAAAAGCCTACCCTCATTGGGTTAAACACATCATTTTACCAAGCCATAGTAGAGAACAAAGCTACAGTTTTACAGAGGAAGGTGTTCCTAATATCACATGGTAAGATATCATCTGGCTCTTCCAGCATACCTGTCTCCATAGCAACTGTTTCCAACTGCTCAAGATTTTAGTTACTGGGAAGCCTGGGAGTGGAGAAAAATGTTAAATTGACTACAATGTTGTGGTGTCAGCCTAAAACCTCAAGCTTGATGACCGTGGTACAGTTGACTCAGAAGAACTGCATCGATAAAATCCTTCTAGATCTGGCTAGAACTCGTTTGTACTTGCAACCAATCAACTTCTGATCGTAGTTCGACACTATTAAAGGCCCTCAACCATAACAGTTTGTGGTTTACAGCATATGTCCGGGATAATGCAAATATAGCTTTATAAGTAAGTTATCCAGCCCGTTAGCTTATATCCATCTGTCTTTCCTCTGTAGCTAAATTTATCTAATAAGCTTACTGACGTCGTCCGCTATAACTTTGAGTTAAGCTTATTTCCAATTGCAGCCAATACCCTGAACTGACTTGTTGCTGTGGCTTATTTAGAAATGGTTCAGAGGTTCATCCTTTAGGGATATCCAGCAAAATCAGATTAAATATAGAATGATATGCCTCTCACTTCTCCGTGCTGTTGTCCGCCATATTTGTTTAACACAGCACGTGCCGCAAAGGACTATGGTAGTGGCAGCCACGGTCCGTGGCAGCCATGGGCCACGTCGCTAAAGTGAATTTACTTTTACTTTTGATTTTGATTTTACTTTTGATTTTGATTTTACTTTTGATTTTGATTTTACTTTTGATTTTGATTTTACTTTTGATTTTGATTTTACTTTTGATTTTGATTTTACTTTTGATTTTGATTTTACTTTTGATTTTGATTTTACTTTTGATTTTGATTTTACTTTTGATTTTGATTTTACCTTTGATTTTGATTTTACTTTTGATTTTGATTTTACTTTTGATTTTGATTTTACTTTTGATTTTGATTTTACTTTTGATTTTGATTTTACCTTTGATTTTGATTTTACTTTTGATTTTGATTTTACTTTTGATTTTGATTTTACTTTTGATTTTGATTTCACTTTTGATTTTCATTTTACTTTTCATTTCATTTTTGATTTTCATTTTATTTTTGATTTTACTTTTGATTTTCATTTCATTTTTCATTTTCATTTCCATTTCATTTTCATTTTACTTTTAATTTTCATTTTATTTTTCATTTTCATTTTACTTTTCATTTCATTTTCATTTTACTTTTGATTTTGTTTTCAAAATGTATTTGTTTTTCCTTTTATTTTCACTTTAAAATGAAAAAAATAATGAAAATCAAACAAAAATTAAACAAAAGAAGGTTAAAAATGTAGTGGCAGCCATGGGCCACCATACATATCAAATGAGCGACTGCGGGAAATAACAAAATCTAGTTCAATCCAAGATTACTGCCATGTCCAACATCTTAAATACACAGCCCATGTTTGTCGCATGGAGAATGACGCCCTCCAAAAACAGGTCCTTTTTGATAAAAGGACCACCTCAAGAGTCTGGAAGCGAGTTGAAGACCTCCTCCAGATAGACTCAATGCAAGCTAGAAAGATCATGATGGACAGAAATAAGTTCAGTCACCTGTTCTGGGAATGATTTCCTAAGCAGATGTGCCCTAAGGCCAAGTATGGGCCAAGAGGGAAAATATGATGATGATGATGGTAGATCGAAAATACATTTCGTCAATTCGATTACAGGACTAAAAACCTGAAATCAGAAAACTGTAAATAGTATGCCAGCCCCAAAACTCTTTAATTAATGATTATTGTTTATTCTGTTACAATATTTTTGACTACCTGCTTTTATCTAACAACAAGAAAGTTCAATTACATTTGAATGTAGACCTAGTGAATTGTACGTTAACAATTACTGCATCCTATAGCTAATAAATATTTTGCCTGATTTTCATGTTACATGTCCGGGCTATACCAAGAAAGTTGAGATACGCAAGTCTACACACCACCTTGATGGAGTTTACGAATTTTGTACTTCTTGTAGTGAACGGTGTTGTCGTATCCGTTCGCAACCACAACACCACCTCTGCCAGTCGCATCAAAATGGCTACTAACAGTTTTCACCGGTTGACCATCCTTGAAGATTTTAACGGATTTTCCATTGACCACTACTTTTGCTGTGAACCATGATTTGTGGGGCGGTGGACCATTGGGACATGTGGAGGACACAGCTCCAGCGAAGTTAGTAATTCCATTTTTCACGTAACCTGTTTGGAAACATCCACCTGACGAGTGAGGCCTAAACAATAAGAAACGATGACAAGGACATTCAGTGAAACAATACAGGTAATGTGTGTACGAGGTCTAGTAAAGTCGTTTTGACTTTAACAATGAAAAGCCTCGTTTACAATTTTGCACGCAGGAAGACAATTTTATAGCAACTCACCTGAAATAAACGAAATCAAAATTTTTGATGTCTTGGGCGTTGTACATGATCCCCAAATGCCCCATATTGGATTTCCCCTTTTCATTAAATAGGCTGACTGATATGCTGTAGTCGGTTCCCTCTACTGAATCTGTGACGAGAGTTCTGCAAAAGCCAGCTTGAGGCCAAGCACCCGGTCCTCCCACCATCTCCACGAAAGTTGGATATTGGACAACGCTTTGGCAAGATGAAACGGGATACGGATGAGAAGGCAGTTTGCGAATTTGGTAGTTCTTGTAGTGTATGGTGTTGTCATATCCATTGCCCAATACCACACCGCCTTTGCCAATTGCATCAAAATGGCTTTTCACCACTCTCACCAGCTTATCATTCTTGAAGATCTTAACAAATTTGCCATGGACCTCCACTTCTGCTGTGAACCATGATTTGTGGGGCGGTGGACCATTGGGACATGTGGAGGACACAGCTCCAGCGAAGTTAGTAATTCCATTTTTCACGTAGCCTGTTTGGAAACATCCACCTGACGAGTGAGGCCTAAACAATAAGAAACGATGACAAGGACATTCAGTGAAACGATACATGCAATGTGTGCACGAGGTCTAGTAAAATTGTTTTGACTTGAACCATGAAATTGATATAGCGGTCGCCTTTGCAATTTTGCACGCAGGAAGTCAATTATATAGCAACTCACCTGAAATAAACGAAATCAAAATTTTTGATGTCTTGGGCGTTGTACATGATCCCCAAATGCCCCATATTGGATTTCCCCTTTTCATTAAATAGGCTGACTGAAATGCTGTAGTCGGATCCCTTTACTGAGTCTGTGACGAGAGTTCTGCAAAAGCCAGCTTGAGGCCAAGCACCCGGTCCTCCCACCATCTCCACGAAAGTTGGATATTGGACAACGCTTTGGCAAGATGAAACGGGATATGGATGAGAAGGCAGTTTGCGAATTTGGTAGTTCTTGTAGTGTATGGTGTTGTCATATCCATTGCCCAATACCACACCGCCTTTGCCAATTGCATCAAAATGGCTTTTTACCACTCTCACCAGCTTATCATTCTTGAAGATCTTAACAAATTTGCCATGGACCTCCACTTCTGCTGTGAACCATGATTTGTGGGGCGGTGGACCATTGGGACATGTGGAGGACACAGCTCCAGCGAAGTTAGTAATTCCATTTTTCACGTAGCCTGTTTGGAAACATCCACCTGACGAGTGAGGCCTAAACAATAAGAAACGATGACAAGGACATTCAGTGAAACGATACATGCAATGTGTGCACGAGGTCTAGTAAAATTGTTTTGACTTGAACCATGAAATTGATATAGCGGTCGCCTTTGCAATTTTGCACGCAGGAAGTCAATTATATAGCAACTCACCTGAAATAAACGAAATCAAAATTTTTGATGTCTTGGGCGTTGTACATGATCCCCAAATGCCCCATATTGGATTTCCCCTTTTCATTAAATAGGCTGACTGAAATGCTGTAGTCGGATCCCTTTACTGAGTCTGTGACGAGAGTTCTGCAAAAGCCAGCTTGAGGCCAAGCACCCGGTCCTCCCACCATCTCCACGAAAGTTGGATATTGGACAACGCTTTGGCAAGATGAAACGGGATATGGATGAGAAGGCAGTTTGCGAATTTGGTAGTTCTTGTAGTGTATGGTGTTGTCATATCCATTGCCCAATACCACACCGCCTTTGCCAATTGCATCAAAATGGCTTTTTACCACTCTCACCAGCTTATCATTCTTGAAGATCTTAACAAATTTGCCATGGACCTCCACTTCTGCTGTGAACCATGATTTGTGGGGCGGTGGACCATTGGGACATGTGGAGGACACAGCTCCAGCGAAGTTAGTAATTCCATTTTTCACGTAGCCTGTTTGGAAACATCCACCTGACGAGTGAGGCCTAAACAATAAGAAACGATGACAAGGACATTCAGTGAAACGATACATGCAATGTGTGCACGAGGTCTAGTAAAATTGTTTTGACTTGAACCATGAAATTGATATAGCGGTCGCCTTTGCAATTTTGCACGCAGGAAGTCAATTATATAGCAACTCACCTGAAATAAACGAAATCAAAATTTTTGATGTCTTGGGCGTTGTACATGATCCCCAAATGCCCCATATTGGATTTCCCCTTTTCATTAAATAGGCTGACTGAAATGCTGTAGTCGGATCCCTTTACTGAGTCTGTGACGAGAGTTCTGCAAAAGCCAGCTTGAGGCCAAGCACCCGGTCCTCCCACCATCTCCACGAAAGTTGGATATTGGACAACGCTTTGGCAAGATGAAACGGGATATGGATGAGAAGGCAGTTTGCGAATTTGGTAGTTCTTGTAGTGTATGGTGTTGTCATATCCATTGCCCAATACCACACCGCCTTTGCCAATTGCATCAAAATGGCTTTTTACCACTCTCACCAGCTTATCATTCTTGAAGATCTTAACAAATTTGCCATGGACCTCCACTTCTGCTGTGAACCATGATTTGTGGGGCGGTGGACCATTGGGACATGTGGAGGACACAGCTCCAGCGAAGTTAGTAATTCCATTTTTCACGTAGCCTGTTTGGAAACATCCACCTGACGAGTGAGGCCTAAACAATAAGAAATGATGACAAGGACATTCAGTGAAACGATACATGCAATGTGTGCACGAGGTCTAGTAAAATTGTTTTGACTTGAACCATGAAATTGATATAGCGGTCGCCTTTGCAATTTTGCACGCAGGAAGTCAATTATATAGCAACTCACCTGAAATAAACGAAATCAAAATTTTTGATGTCTTGGGCGTTGTACATGATCCCCAAATGCCCCATATTTGATTTCCCCTTTTCATTAAATAGGCTGACTGAAATGCTGTAGTCGGATCCCTTTACTGAGTCTGTGACGAGAGTTCTGCAAAAGCCAGCTTGAGGCCAAGCACCCGGTCCTCCCACCATCTCCACGAAAGTTGGATATTGGACAACGCTTTGGCAAGATGAAACGGGATATGGATGAGAAGGCAGTTTGCGAATTTGGTAGTTCTTGTAGTGTATGGTGTTGTCATATCCATTGCCCAATACCACACCGCCTTTGCCAATTGCATCAAAATGGCTTTTTACCACTCTCACCAGCTTATCATTCTTGAAGATCTTAACAAATTTGCCATGGACCTCCACTTCTGCTGTGAACCATGATTTGTGGGGCGGTGGACCATTGGGACATGTGGAGGACACAGCTCCAGCGAAGTTAGTAATTCCATTTTTCACGTAACCTGTTTGGAAACATCCACCTGACGAGTGAGGCCTAAACAATAAGAAACGATGACAAGGACATTCAGTGAAACGATACATGCAATGTGTGCACGAGGTCTAGTAAAATTGTTTTGACTTGAACCATGAAATTGATATAGCGGTCGCCTTTGCAATTTTGCACGCAGGAAGTCAATTATATAGCAACTCACCTGAAATAAACGAAATCAAAATTTTTGATGTCTTGGGCGTTGTACATGATCCCCAAATGCCCCATATTGGATTTCCCCTTTTCATTAAATAGGCTGACTGAAATGCTGTAGTCGGATCCCTTTACTGAGTCTGTGACGAGAGTTCTGCAAAAGCCAGCTTGAGGCCAAGCACCCGGTCCTCCCACCATCTCCACGAAAGTTGGATATTGGACAACGCTTTGGCAAGATGAAACGGGATATGGATGAGAAGGCAGTTTGCGAATTTGGTAGTTCTTGTAGTGTATGGTGTTGTCATATCCATTGCCCAATACCACACCGCCTTTGCCAATTGCATCAAAATGGCTTTTTACCACTCTCACCAGCTTATCATTCTTGAAGATCTTAACAAATTTGCCATGGACCTCCACTTCTGCTGTGAACCATGATTTGTGGGGCGGTGGACCATTGGGACATGTGGAGGACACAGCTCCAGCGAAGTTAGTAATTCCATTTTTCACGTAACCTGTTTGGAAACATCCACCTGACGAGTGAGGCCTAAACAATAAGAAACGATGACAAGGACATTCAGTGAAACGATACATGCAATGTGTGCACGAGGTCTAGTAAAATTGTTTTGACTTGAACAGTGAAAATGATATAGTGGTCATCTTTGTGATTTTGCACGCAGGAAGACAAATTATATAGCAACTCACCTGAAATAAACGAAATCAAAATTCTTGATGTCTTGGGCGTTGTACATGATCCCCAAATGCCCCATATTGGATTTCCCCTTTTCATTGAATAGGCTGACTGATATGCTGTAGTCGGATCCCTTTACTGAGTCTGTGACGAGAGTCCTGCAAAAGCCAGCTTGAGGCCAAGCACCCGGTCCTCCCTCCATCTCAACGAAATTCGGATGCTTGACAACCTTTTGGCAAGATGAGTGGGAACCGCTGTTGCAGAACGTTGTACAGGATTGATATGTGTTTGATCTTCCTCGTACTATAATTTAACATTATTAATAGAATTAGTTGGATGTATTTGTATTTGTGTTGCATTAAAGGGATCAATATAATATTGAGCTACAGTGGAGCTTCACTGACTTTCAATTCATTATTTTCTTCAGTAAGACCGGGGAAAAAACAATTAAAAACTCAACTACAACTTGCAGCTGAGTCAGCAAGTATGTATTTTCAATCAAAAACTAATTCATTATCCTGCAATTATGCATCGGCGATTATGCAGGCTATAGGCTAACAGGCTTTAGTATTCACCAACATAAGGGCTATTACAAATCCTGCATTCTGATTGGCTCCCTAACCTCGGGCTATTGGTGCATGATAGCCCGAGTTGAGAGGAAGCGCGAGTAATAATATCGATAAAACATTTTTCTCTCTTTGTTTTGTTTAGTCTCATTCACCTTTGGCCCAATATGTTGGTGAATACTAAAACAATTAGACCTCTCGGCCTCATGGACTACGAGTTTGAATAGCCCATTCGGCCTACGGCCTCATGGGCTATTGACTCGTAGTCCATTCGGCCTCGAGGTCTAATTGTTAAATAGGCTGGCGGAGGGGGGGTTAACCCCTATTTGACGCCCGTTAGCTTGGTGACAAGTAACGACGCATTGACTGAAAAAAACTTTTTTAATTTTCCTTATCAATAATTCTTTATTTAGAACTATTGCAATATGGAACAAACTGCCAGCCTGTGTTGTGAGCACACCCCATGTCTCGAAATTTAAAGAGCAGGCTACAACTTATCTGGCTTGTGTGTAGTTCATGACAAAGTCTTCAGTAGAATTCAGTATTATTTAATTTTTTGGTTTTTGTTTTTCTGACCATTGCTAGGATCAGACATGCTATATTAGCACTTAATAAAATGAATCTGGAACTCATCAGTTTCTAAGATCTTTGGTCAGCTCGGCAAAGTTAATAATTGGTTGATCTCTTTTCATTACGGTCCAAAAACCTTTTCGTTTAATTTTCAACCATGCACTTTTACGATAATTTGCAACTGAAGAACATCTTCAATTCTTAATTTGTTGTCTCGGCGGAGCTTTCAAAAACAATGAAGAGTTGTTTTATCTTTAGAAAGCACCACTTGTATTTCTCTTAGAGAAAGTTTTCTCCTAAAATTTTGAACTCGATGATCGACTACAGAACGACAGGGCTGATTGGACAGTTTTGTCTTTAACAACGTAAGGAAAATTCCTTGAGTAATATTCAACAAAAACGAGTTTTTCAACACTTTTTCTTTGTCTAGAACAGTTCTAAAACGTTTTCCTGTGTTTACATAGCGTGCTATAAACACTTGGGCCCGCTTGTTTATATATATATCAGGCTGTGTAAACTCGAGAAACGTTTTATATTTGTTTTAATTCGTTGCCCTCCATCATTCAAGCGCTTGTCGAGTCTTCTATATGTCAACAGTTCACAATTGTAGCTCAACCAAAGTTTTGCAGTTGATGTCAGTATATCCTTTGAATCAGTCGAGTTTCCGCTTAAGATGGTTTCATACAATGAATTAATTAATTTATCAAATAAACAAAGAAACAAACAAACAAACAAACAAACAAACTGGCATTTCCACCGACAGGTAACATTTAATTTTCTTCATATGTGAAGCTTTTGTCTGAAATTTGCCCAAAGTTTTAAAGTACATAACTTTGAGACCATATTCAGCATACATATGTGCAGCGACAGCTAAGGACTAGAATGACCTGAAATAATCTTGTTGGTAACACTTGTACATTTTCTCACTGATGTAACATGAAAAAAATTAATTCTTCATGATTCAGTTTTGAATTATCATAAAGCAAACTTTTAATATGAAATGGCAAATAGATAAGTTCAGTAATTCAACCCAAATCTTCGTTTTCTAAGATCCCTGCTAATAACAATAGAATGCTTATAATAGTGCCAAGCGCTGAGTAGACTACATTCACGCTAATCTAAACTCTACGAGATTTGCATATTTTATCTGATGAAGGCTGACCAAGACAACCGAAACGTCGTCAAATTAACTCTCACCTCGTGTAATCCCGCAAGAGCTTACATTTTGTACGTTCACACTAGTCGGAATAAATTTGAAAACGCATCATTTCTTTCGTCTTTTTTAATCCTAGACAAAAGAAAATCGGCAATTTTGTTAAATTAGAATAAATGGAAGTCCAAAAAGCCTCTAAAGGGGTTGTTTTCACAAATGTAATGAAGTCCTAGGGGCTGTTAACATGAAGACCAGTTGTCCCTGGTACAGCTGGGATAACTGCGCATCTGTTTTAGTGTCCACGGAGAAAAAAGCAAAACAGAAAAGAGAGACAGCTTGCCTTCCTAAAATAGCCTTTAAATAGATAAAAAGCTGTGAAAGTAGTCTGAATGCCTAGCTTCCCTACAAGTTATGTTTCAAAAACGGGTCACATTTATTGTGTGGAGCGGGCCGGCTGAACGGCGAAGTTTTGTCTATCGTTATGTTTGAATTGGCGACGACTTTCCGAGACAAGCGTTTTCTTGTGACCTTGTAAGACCGAGACAATGATTTCTTGCTGATTTCGTTGCAATAATTCGAGACTTAGGAATTGCGAGAAAACTTCGAGATGCACCAAGGACTGAAATTAGACTAAAATTTCGCGAAACTCTAGCTGATTCTTTGAAGACCGTTCATCACCCGGCCCTTTTTAATGATCATTGGCGGCAAAAACGAGTTTTCTTTCCTCAATTAATTCTCATTTACCAAAAATTGGATCTGTTCATTGAGTCTAGTTAAGGAGTCAGACGAGCATCACTAAGATTGCTTATCATCAGTTCTCGATAAAAACTCAACTCACCTTCATTTCCAAGGACAACTAAACCCACAAAAAACACAAGCTGTACGGGAAACATCCTAAAGCTTTTTAGTCAAAATGAATCTCACAATTGCCTCGATGCTTGAACTTGATGAACTTGACTACGTTAAAGGATCTTCCCGTTCATTGATACACAGTATGACGTCATATGATGGCAGAAACCTGAAATAACATGAACTTCCATGTAAAACTTAAATATAATTAAAATAGCACTACTTCTGGATGGTAGAGATGAAGCGAGGAAATTTGTTGGCATTTGTTGCTGGACTAAATCACGGTTTGAATTTCTACAAATTCAAATCATTTCAAAACCCTATTTGATTTATATATATATCACATTGCGATAAGTTCTTATTTAACTGACTAAATACTTGTTTTCCTATCTTTATGTTCATTATGTTAATATGTATTTAATGTATGCAGGGAATTATTCTCCAATTAATTTATTCACTATCATTATGCATATGATACACACATGATTCAGTATAAAATACATTAAACTTGCCAATAAAGACCTTTGAATTGGAAAACAATAGGCCACATCAAAATGGAAAACAGGAATTTGTCTTCCTGTTTAATTTCAAGATGTAAGAGATTTTTTCTCCTCGGATCTTTGCAGTGATCTTTATAAAAAATATCAAGAGGATAAACTAATATCAGGAAATGTAAATGAAGATGCTATCGTTTTGTTTATGGTAAGCAATGATCAGTATGATATATATTAATACAGTTTGTTATATAGATATCGATGAAATACCAGGATTTCCACGGTGTCTAAAACTTCACAGGTGTTATATCCTTCACATGTGAAGAGATTACCGTTGCTATGACTACCCTCCTGCATGATCAAAAGCTAGAGACGACCGATTTTTAGTTACTCTTAAAAAGTATCATTCTAAAATACTTGAGTGGTTTTGTATTTGTGTATATTTTTAACAAAATGTATATTAAATCAATAGGCGAAAACACAGAAATTATATTTATTGTGATGTGCACCAAAATAACAGTGAGCTTTTCTCACCCCTTGCGTGACATTTTATATTTTAATTGAATAGGAACAAAAATATAATATTTAGAAAGAACACAGCAAAGTTAGCAAAACTCGAAATTTTTAGGTAGTTTTGATGAATAGCGCCAAAGTTATGGGCGGCCGAAGTTGGTGCTTTTTCTATAGAAGGGCAACAGCTTGCCAACCACCGAACGTTTCTATACAAAAAGCACCAACTTCGGCCACCCATAACTTTGGTGTGCTCTTTTCAAATTTTATATTTTTTTTGTTGCTGTTGGATAAAAAATCATGCAAGTGGTGAGAAAAGCTCATTCTCTTTCACCATTCTCTTTTACTAGGAGCAAGGATGGCACAGTTGGTTAGTGCGCGGCCTTCGGTGCAAGAGGTCCAGAGTTCGATCCCCAGTGACTTCACATCCTTGTTTCGACTTCTTTCCTTTACATGTAGCTTTAAGTAGCTTTAAATACCCTTAAAACGGAGCACTAGGGAGTAAAATGAGCGTATCGTCGACCTCAAGTTTTTCAGTTGAATTACTGTCACGAGTTATCGACGTTAAATATGGTTGCTTTGCTTTTGATTTACCATACCCCATATTATGCCCTTACTATGCGTACTTCCTTTGCGCATGCGCATTTAGCCTCGTTTCAAAGATGTATTGTTATGCAAATTAACAACACTATAAAACCCGGAGACAAGCCAGGCCAGGCCTCTTCAATTCTTCTTTGTGCGTGCTCACTAAACCGAAAGTAAATCGAAAGTGGTCTATTCGATTGCACACAGATAAAAAAATGCTAAAATCAAAGAGTTTTAAACAGTATGTCAGCCAAATACCACGTTTTTTATTATTGAAGTTCATAAAGAGCTATTTCTAGAGCATCATTTCAAATGATCAATTGATTTTACCAATATGTTAATCAGGGGACCGTTCCATTATATTTCAATGTAGACAAACATCTAGTGATACAACTGCATACCAATGTATATGCACCATGAATGGGTTTTACATACAGGCAGTGGGAAAAATCAAGTCTAAAGTTTCCGAATTTGGTAGTTCTTGTAGCGTATGGTGTTGCGATATCCATTGGCCAGCAAAACGCCACCTTTGCCAGTCGCACCAAAATGGCTGTTCACCACTCTCACCAGTTGACCATCCTTGAAGATTTTAACGGATTTGCCATGGACCTCCACTTTTGCTGTGAACCACTTTCGGTCGGGCGCTGCACCATTGGGGCATGTTGAAGACACAGCTCCAGCCCATTTTGGAACACCATTTATCACGTAACCTGTCTGGAAACAGCCACCCGCCGAATGAGGCCTAAATAACAACAACAAAACAAAAGATAAATTGATATTTAGCGATGAGAATTAAAGACCAAGAAATTCCTCCATGCCAGAACCCAATTCCCTCTTTAAGCTCTATGATAACATAAACGTCCCCTCTACGATGTTGCTCATGCATTCGAATTGCAACGACAACCGTCATCTTACCTGAAGTAGACGAAGTCGAAATTGTTGATATCTTGGGCGTTGTACAAAATCCCCAAATGACCCACAGTGGGTCTATTTCCCTTTTTGTTGTACAAACTGACCGATATGCTGTAGTCGGAGCCCTCGACCGACGTTTTGATCAGAGTTCTGCAGAAACCAGCTTTGGGCCAGTTACCTGGTCCTTCTACCATCTCAACGAAAGTCGGATACTTGATAACACTTCGGCAAGATGAAACTGGATGCGGATGAGAAGGAAGTTTCCGAATTTGGTAGTTCTTGTAGCGTATGGTGTTGCGATATCCATTGGCCAGCAAAACACCACCTTTGCCAGTCGCACCAAAATGGCTGTTCACCACTCTCACCAGTTGACCATCCTTGAAGATTTTAACGGATTTGCCATGGACCTCCACTTTTGCTGTGAACCACTTTCGGTCGGGCGCTGCACCATTGGGGCATGTTGAAGACACAGCTCCAGCCCATTTTGGAACACCATTTATCACGTAACCTGTCTGGAAACAGCCACTCGCCGAATGAGGCCTAAATAACAACAACAACAACAAAACGATAAATTGATATTTAGCAATGAGAATTAAAGACCAAGAAATTCCTCCATGCCAGAACCCAATTCCCCCTTTGAGGTCTATAATAACACAAACGTCCCCTCTACCATTGAATTGCAATGACAACCATCATCTTACCTGAAGTAGACGAAGTCGAAATTGTTGATATCTTGGGCGTTGTACAAAATCCCCAAATGACCCACAGTGGGTCTATTTCCCTTTTTGTTGTACAAACTGACCGATATGCTGTAGTCGGAGCCCTCGACCGACGTTTTGATCAGAGTTCTGCAGAAACCAGCTTTGGGCCAGTTACCTGGTCCTTCTACCATCTCAACGAAAGTCGGATACTTGATAACACTTCGGCAAGATGAAACTTGGTGCGGATGAGAAGGAAGTTTCCGAATTTGGTAGTTCTTGTAGCGTATGGTGTTGCGATATCCATTGGCCAGCAAAACACCACCTTTGCCAGTCGCACCAAAATGGCTGTTCACCACTCTCACCAGTTGACCATCCTTGAAGATTTTAACGGATTTGCCTTGGACCTCCACTTTTGCTGTGAACCACTTTCGGTTGGGCGCTGCACCATTGGGGCATGTTGAAGATACAGCTCCAGCCCATTTTACAACACCATTTATCACGTAACCTGTCTGGAAACAGCCACCTGTCGAATGTGGCCTAAATAACAAAAAAAGATAAATTGATATTGATATTGATATTCAAATTGAGGAAATGCATGAGTAAGATCCTCCTTTTCTAAGATATATACTAGCGCAATGGCTTCGTCCACGATTTTTCCCCACCAAAAGCCGGCATGACAACGTCTCACCTGAAATAAACGAAGTCGAAATTTTGGATGTCTTTGGCATTGTACAAGATTCCTAAGTGGGCAACATTGGATCTTCCTTTTTTGTTGTACAAATTGACTGATATTCTGTATGACGAACCAGGAACCTTCTCTCCAATTAAGCTTTTGCAGAATCCTTCTTTAGGCCAACAGCATCGCTTCCCTTCAAGTTCCACGGAGGAACCAGCTTGGCAGAAGGTTTTGCAGGAGTGAAATGTGTATGATCTTCCTCGCACTAAAATAAATAAAAGCAATTGGAAATTAGTAAGATTGGTTTGTGTTCGGACTAATATTAACTTTTTTATCTAGATATTTTTTGTTAGCAGTTTCGTGTTTACGCACATTCCATGCTGAAAAAGTAAGCCCTTTGTTTATATTTTTCATGGGATGTTCTTTTCTGATGCGCATAATTTTATTTTATTATTTTTGTGACCGACGATCGACAAACAAGAAACTCGCCGAGTAATTATTCAAATTATTACCTGATAATGTTTAAAAGCCGACAATGAGGACTTTATGGGGCTTCAAAGGGTGCGTTTACGTAAGCAATTTACGAAACTGGTTTATGGAAGTACACCATAAATATCATGCATTATAAAAGTATTCCTGAAAAGACTTGAAGCATAAAGTCGAAACTGTAAAAGAAAAAAGGGGATTTTCCTATAAAAATAAAGTCATTTCGGATGTTATGGTAAATATCTTTACATAATATAGAATGCAGACCGTTTAATATCTAACTTAATTAATATCAGTCTACTAGTAAAATATGAAATGGGTTTCTTAGTCAATTCCATCTTAACTTATTTGCCATCAGCCGGCCCAAAGGAAGGTCAGTTGACATTCATATATCATCCTATTTGCGATTTTTAGTTCGTGATCTTGAAGCTGTAAAGTCAGATTCTAATCTTTTTTGTTTCAATTTTAATAGGCTGCTTCCCTAATGGTAATGTTTGAACGACGATTTTGTAAGACAAGGTTCGCTGGGTGGCTACGTTTTTATTACGTTATGCTTTTGATAACCATTTAGTCTGCACAAAAGGGAAAAAGTAATGTAATTATAATCATTTAGCCTACAGTTGCGTAAAGAAAGAAAAAGTTTTCTAGGTCTTGACACTTTGCTATACAATCATTTGACAGCTGGTTGTTATTCTTGATGTCAAAACTCACCTTCGTCACCAAGGCATACTAAGCCCAAAAGCACCACAAGCTTCGCGCCATACATCCCAAAACTTTTCACCTGAATGAATCTTACAACTTCATCGATGCTTAAAAAGGCCCATGATCACCCGATAGGCTTTTGCGACGGTTCGTTATTGTTTTGAAATGAATCTATTGTTCGAAATTCAAAGCTGATTGGCTGTTAGTCTGGCTGTTCAACAAAAGTGCTTGGAGTTTTGAAGTAATATTTCAACGAGCGCGAGTGTTTCATTATCATTATTTCCAAACAGGAAAAAACCTATAAAACTCGAAGCACGAGTTTTGGAAATTACTTCTCTAAAATAATTCATTATGAAGGAATTCAGATAGTTCTAAAATTAGAAATATAGGATTACGAGAATGTTTGTCACTTTTTGGGTTTGAATATTTTGGCCTTTCTCCAAAGACCATCAACGATTTCATATTTTAATTAAGTTGTATGCCGCGAAAAAACATATTTATATATATATATATATAGTTCTTCAGTTATAGTTTAGTTCGTCATTTCTCTCGGTTTGTGTCATTTCTTAAATTGGCCAAATGCAATTAATTATATAATTGCCTCTGTTTTGAGGACGCCTTCGTGAAAGCGTTTATTAAAATCCAGCCTTCCAGGAATGCCCGCCGACACTTCTTTTGAATTCCTCTCGTACTTTTATTGCCACTAATTAGCAGAACAAAGGAAATTGGACGTGTCACTATATCAGGAATTGATCAGTATGGATATGTCTGTAAATTAAGAGAGTTGTGCTTGTATAAAGGCGGTGTTACGCGAGACGATTTTTAACGACGATTTTCAGCGCAACGGCGTTGCGTTAAAAATCTTTCTCGTGTAACATGACACTTGGAACGATTTTCCTTGCAATTCTCGCTTCGGCAACGCCGAGAGTCTGCAAATTAACGAGCCATACTTTTGCGCGCTTTGTAACGCTTGTTATTATTTCAAAAATAAGTTGACATTTCTAAGGGACTGTTTATATGGAGGCGAGCCAGCCCGGTAAGCGGGCTGACTTCTTTTGTTCTGTGGCCCCCAGGGAAAAGAAGTCTTACCGGGCTGGTTCGCCTCCTAAAAATAATTTAGTTTTATGAATCCTATAGTGGGGGTCTCAATGGGGTTAACTGTTAGCCGTAAAATGGCCAAAAATTTAACCGCAAGCCGTAATAATAGGAAAAATTGATCGTAAGCCGTAGTGAAAAGTTAGTTGTAATAGCTTTTTCCAGCGTTCTCAACAATAAAAAATAATTTTTAACCATCAAGAAAATGGAAATTAGTTATCAACCCACTTTAACCATAATCGTAAAAAAGCCAAAATGTTAACCGTTAACCGTAATAGCCACCACCAACCTCGTTCCCAGGCCCTTTTCCCTTCGCTTGGAGGTAAAAGGGCCTGGGAACGAGATTGAGCCACCACCCCATTGATACCCTCTAGTGTTTGGTTGTGGAGTTGGTATATAGCTAATTCAATTAACGTTGTCGTAGAGAAAGCCTGAAGCTTAATCGTCTGACCGCGAGGTATCATGGGATAACTATTGTTTCGTTTTGCGATTGCATATCGAAACAATAGATATCCCATGATACCTCGCGGTCGGATGATAAAGCTTTAGGCTTTCTCTACGACAATGTTCATTGAATTAGCTATATACTAAAACAATTATTCTCTTCACTGTCGGTGAATAGCGGTTTTAGGAATATTTAATGTCAATCATGCGTAACAAATCCAAATGACGTCATCAAAAAACTTTCGTGCTTCAAATAGATCACTTACTAATAAATTTCAGTACAATTTCTTCTCCTGAATTCTCAGTAGATATGAATAATTTAGTGGCTTTATACCTGTCTCGATGCCCAAGCCAAGAGCTGTCGCTGCAACAAGCACAATCAAAAAGAGTTTCATCTTGTTTTGACGTTTATGGGTTTCAGTCCTCGGCTTTATACAGCTGAGTCTCAGGAAACTGATTTAGATCAAAGTATGTAAGGCTATTTAAACTTTCCTCCTGTCAATCAAGCACTAACTCCGCCTCAATATTTAGGATGTGGTTGTATTTGAAAAAGGAAAGAAAGAAAGAAAAATAATAACCCTAAGTTTTCACATTTTCTTCATCAAAATCCGTTTAGAATTATTTAAACTATCAACGAGTGACCGTAAATGAGGTTTTTACATAGTGTGTTTTAAACTTGTTACTGTTTTATTGAAATATCAATTGATCATGCATGATTTGGCGGTAACGTGTTTGTAAAGCTGTTTGTTAAGTGAAGCGTTCTACTAAAGGTATTCTGACCACTTTGGATCAAGTTGAGCAATATTTTATTATGTCCATACGTGCCTGAATGTTTTCACGGTTTATCAACCAACCCGACGGTTTTTGAGTGCCACACACGAACATCTAAACTATAAGATTTTCTTTGTAAAGCCCTTTAATTTAGCTGACAAAAAGCATTAGTTTTTTTAGAAGTTGCCAAATTTCTTCCCATCTTTTTGATTCCACAATCTCTTACAGAGTCGGTTTCTGTTCACGCCAAAATATTGTTGTTTTTAACAAGGAATGATAGCGTTTTCAGTGCTTGAAGTGGACGTCTAACTAAAAACTAAATCAGATAAATTTGTCTGTAGCTTTAAAATGGTCTTTAATTAAGATTCCGTGAGATATCATTAATTTTATCGTCTACAAATATGACAATTCCATTGCAGTAATATATATGATGAAATTATATCAGTCTGATTAAAGAGCAGCTGCAATTTGATAGCAGCAAGGATGGCACACTTGGTTAGTGCGCGGTCTGCGGTGCGAGAGGTTCCGAGTTCGATTCCCAGTGACCTCACATCCTTGTTTCGACTTCTTTCCTTTCCGCGTAGCTTTAATTAGCTTTAAATACCCTTAAAATGGAGCACTGATTGAGAGAGGTAGTAAAATGAGCGTACTGTCGGCCTCAAGTTTATTAATCAGTTTGTGACTATTACGAATTAACTACCGACATAAAATAAGGACTCTTAACCTATTTTTTTAGCTTTTTACTGACTTACCTTGCATTGTATCAAAGCAAAGCAAAGCAAAGCAAAGCAAAGCAAAGCAAAGCAAAGCAAAGCAAAGCAAAGCAAAGCAAAGCAAAGCAAAGCAAAGCAAAGCAAAGCAAAGCAAAGCAAAGCAAAGCAAAGCAAAGCAAAGCAATGCAATTAAAACTAATATCAGAAAATGTAAATGAAGATGCTATCGTTTTGTTTATGGTAAGCAATGATCAGTATGATATATATTAATACAGTTTGTTATATAGATATCGATGAAATACCAGGATTTCCCCGGTGTCTAAAACTTCACAGGTGTTATCCTGGGGGGGGGGGGGGGGGGGGGAGGAGGGTCAAAACGCTAGGGATGATCGTCGGAAACCTCCAAAACGTACCCTAAAAATACCCAAATGCCAAAATTTTCGACCCTAAAAAATACGAAACAGCTCAAAAATACCCCTAAAAATACCAAAAAATCAAACAAAAAGTTAACAAAGAAGTAAATAAGTAAAAAAAATCGTCTCGTTTATTTTGTACCCCTAAAAAATACCATCTTTTTTGAAAAACCTTGGATTTTCTCTGACGACCCCTAAAAAATACCAAATCGGCGATTTCAACCCCTAAAAAATACGACGACCATCCCTAGCACACCAATATAGGGAGTATCCCCCCCCCCGGGGGGATGTTATATCCTTCACATGTTGCTTTACCATACCCCACATTATGCCCTTACTATGCGTACTTCCTTTGCGCATGCGCATTTAGCCTCGTTTCAAAGATATATTGTTATGCAAATTAACAACACTATAAAACCCGGAGACAAGCCAGGCCAGGCCTCTTCTTCTTTGTGCGTGATCACTAAACCGAAAGTAAATCGAAAGTGCTCTATTCGATTGCACACATAAAAAATGCTAAAATCAAAGAGTTTTAAACAGTATGTCAGCCAAACACCACGTTTTTGATTATTGAAGTTCATAATGAGCTATTTCTAGAGCATCATTTCAAATGATCAATTGATTTTACCAACTATCAGGGGACAGTTCCGATCCATTATATTTCAGTGTAGACAAAAAGCTGCTGATACAACTGCATGCCAATGTATATGCAATGGGTTTTACATAGAGGCAGCGGGAAAAATCAAGTCTAAAGTTTCCGAATTTGGTAGTTCTTGTAGCGTATGGTGTTTTGATATCCATTGGCCAGCAAAACACCACCTTTGCCAGTCGCACCAAAATGGCTGTTCACCACTCTCACCATTTGACCATCCTTCAAGATATTAACGGATCCGGATTTGCCATAGACCTCCACTTTTGCTGTGAACCACTTTCGGTTGGGCGCTACACCATTGGGGCATGTTGAAGACACAGCTCCATCCCATTTTACAACACCATTTTTCACGTAACCTGTCTGGAAACAGCCACCCGTCGAATGAGGCCTAAATACCAAAAAGAGATAAATTGATAATTTAGCGATGAGACTTGAAGACCAAGCAATTCCTCCATGCCAGGACCCAATTCCCTCTTTAAGCTCTATGATAACCCAAACGTCCCGTCTACGATTTTGCTCATGCATTCGAATTGCAATGACAACCACCATCTTACCTGAAGTAGACGAAGTCGAAATTGTTGATATCTTGGGCGTTGTACAAGATTCCCAAATGACCTATATTGTGTCTTCCAGCTCCCTTTTTGTTGAACAAACTGACCGATATGCTGTAGTCGGAGCCCTCTACCGACTTTTCGATCAGAATTCTGCAGAAACCAGCTTTGGGCCAGGCACCTGGTCCTCCCACCATCTCAACGACAGTCGGATACTTGATAATACTTCGGCAAGATGAAAATGAAGGAAATGTCCGAATTTGGTAGTTCTTGTAGCGTATGGTGTTTTGATATCCATTGGCCAGCAAAACACCACCTTTGCCAGTCGCACCAAAATGGCTGTTCACCACTCTCACCAGTTGACCATCCTTGAAGATATTAACGGATTTGCCATAGACCAGCACTTCTGCTGTGAACCACTTTCGGTTGGGTGCTGCACCATTAGGGCATGTTGAAGACACAGCTCCATCCCATTTTGGAACACCATTTATCACGTAACCTGTCTGGAAACAGTCACCCGCCGAATGAGGCCTAAATACCAAAAAGAGATAAATTGATATTGATATTGATATTGAAATTGAGGAAATGCATGAGTAAGATCCTCCTTTTTAAAGATATATACTAGCGCAATGGCATCGTCCACGATTTTTCCCTACCAAAAGCCGCCATGACAACGTCTCACCTGAAATAAACAAAGTCGAAATTGTTGATATCTTTGGCATTGTACAAGATTCCCAAATGACCAACATTGGATTTTCCCTTTTTGTTGTACAAATTGACTGATATGGTGTATGACGAACCAGGAACCTTCTCTCCAATTAAGCTTTTGCAGAATCCTTCTTTAGGCCAACAGCATCGCTTCCCTTCAAGTTCCACGGAGGAACCAGCTTGGCAGAAGGTTTTGCAGGAGTGAAATGTGTATGATCTTCCTCGCACTAAAATAAATAAAAGCAATTGGAAATTAGTAAGATTGGTTTGTGTTCGGACTAATATTAACTTTTTTAATCTAGATATTTTTTGTTAGCAGTTTCGTGTTTACGCCCATTCCATGCTGAAAAAAATCTTAAAATAAGCCCTTTGTTTTTATTTTTCAGGGGATGTTCTTTTCTGATGCGCATATTTTATTATTTTTGTGACCGACGATCGACAAACAAGAAACTCGCCGAGTAATTATTCAAATTATTACCTGATGTTTAAAAGTCGACAATGAGGACTTTATGGGGCTTCAAAGGGTGCGTTTACGTAAGTAATTTACGAAACGGGTTTATCGAAGTACACCATAAATATCATGCATTATAAAAGTATTCCTGAAAAGACTTGAAGCATAAAGTCGAAACTGTAACAGAAAAAAGGGGATTTTCCTATAAAAATAAAGTCATTTCGGATGTTATGGTAAATATCTTTACATAGAATGCAGACCGTTTAATGTCTAAATTAATATCAGTCTACTAGTAAAATATGAAATGGGTTTCATAGTCAATTCCATTTAACTTATTTGCCATCAGCCGGCCCAAAGGTAGGTTACTTGACATTCATATATCATCCTATTTGCGATTTTTACGGTTCGTGATCTTGAAGCTGTAAGGCCAAATTCTAATCTTTTTAATTTCAATTTTAATACCTCGTGTTTTCGGTTTTGGCAAATATATACTGCAATCCATAGCAGTTTACAGCTTGAAGTAGCGACATGCATGCGCAAGCCTGATCCCTAGCTTGTCAACGGCTTCTTCATATAAATCAATATTTCTTAGCTTTGTATGCTGAAATAAAGTTGCGATCATAAAAAGGTGCGAAAATAAATTACAACTCTATGATTTTTCAATGTTTCAGCACGGGCTGTAGGAGAATCTTTGTTCTGTAACGAGTAAAATACTTCTGTTTGTTATAATATAATAAATCAATGCAAAACTCGTCACTAACTTCACTCAACGACTCGCTCTATAAACGCACGGTCACCTGGCTATAAATTTGATTCATCACACTTCCATGTTGCAGTATATTTATTAAACATAATCATACTTTGGAGTAATTTTACTAGTAAAGCATTTCAAGTGTTGTATTCTTGACCGTTTTGATTGTAGGATTTGTTTATAGTTTCCAATGTGACACACCCTCTTTCACTATAATCCAAACAGACCAACATAGGGTTTCGCTTCGACTCCAAACTTGATGTAAACAGGACATTATATATATTTGTCACACTCACACATTAACTCCGTCTTTGTACAAACTATCGAGGCAAGTTTGGGGTACGACTCAAGTTCAATTAGAAAGTACAAACCTAAGTAAAACGGATAGTGGTCGAGTAAAGAACTCCTTCTGACAGCGACACGGACTAAGGAAAGTCTTTCTGGTTGGTCTGACTTTACTACTTCGAATTCTACTTGTAGTACCAACCCTAACATAGCTTGTAATTACCTACTGTATAAAGTACAGTAAACGCGTTGGCAGAGCTGCACGGTCCCTAAAAAGTTCCTCTGCTACTGAACACATCACGTTGATCTGTTTGGGCTATAGTGAAAAAGAGTGTGTTACACAGGAAACTTTACACAAAACGGTCAAGAATACAACACTTAAAATGCTTAAGCGAGTAGCACGGAAACTCATCTATATTCCCCTACGGAGCTGACTACCCCGTCGAGCCATAATGTTTCACTACTGCGAATCTCCACTTTTTATTAATATCGTAAAAGATCCCTCGTAAAATCAAACTTTCCAAAAAAATGCCCAAAATGTTCTTACCCAAAATCCCGACATCATTAAAATTTTGACCACCAAAAAAACTTTTTCATCTCTCCATCACTTTAAGCCCGGAGTATTCTCTATGGGGCAAAAATACCTCGCGCGAATAATTAATATGAATTTGAAGTCATTCATAAATAAGCCTCCAATTCGAACTTTACGGTGTTTAAATTATTCGCTATTAGTTCAAGTCCTCGGCTTCGACGAAGATCTCGGAAAGTATTTGAGTTACTGCACCTTTATCTGATATTTAGACCGCTTCCCTACTGGTAATGTTTGAACGACGATTTTGTAAGACAAGGTCCGCTGGGTGGCTACGTTTTCTATTACGTTATGCTTTTGATAACCATTTAGTCTGCACAAAAGGGAAAAAGTAATGTAATTATAATCATTTAGCCTACAGTTGCGTAAAGAAAGAAAATGTTCTCTAGGTCTTGACACTTTGCTATACAATCATTTGACTGGTTGTTATTCTTGATATCAAAACTCACCCTTCGTCACCAAGGCATACTAAGCCCAAAAGCACCACAAGCTTCGTGGCCATACATCCCAAAACTTTTCACCTGAATGAATCTTACAATTTCATCGATGCTTAAAAAGACCCATGATCACCCGATAGGCTTTGCGACGGTTCGTTATTGTTTTGAAATGAATCTATTGTTCGAAATTCAAAGCTGATTGGCTATTAGTCTGGCTGTTCAACAAAAGTGCTTGGAGTTTTGAAGTAATATTTCAACGAGCGCGAGTGTTTCATTATCATTATTTCCAAACAGGAAAAACCTATAAAGCACGAAGCACGAGTTTTGGAAATTACTTCTCTAAAATAATTCATTATGAAGGAATTCAGATTGTTCTAAAATTAGAAATATAGGATTACGAGAATGTTTGTCACTTTTTGGGTTTGAATATTTTGGCCTTTCTCCAAAGACCATCAACGATTTCATATTTTAATTAAGTTGTATGCCCGATAAAACATATTTATATATACATATATATATATACAGTTCTTCAGTTATAGTTTAGTTCGTCGTTTCTCTCGGTTTGTATCATTTCTTAAATTGGCCAAATGCAATTAGTATAGGAAATCGCACGATCTTGAGTACAATTCGGAATTAATAGGTACGAGTAATGTTTTGAAAGTTCTCAAAATAGGACGAGCCTTTAGGCGAGTCCTATTTGAGAGTTTTCAAAACATTACGAGTAGCTATTAATTCTAAATTGTACGAGAAGATCGTGCGATTTTTTATTTATAATACACTATCGTTGCCATAGCGACTTAATAGGTACCCTACAGAGTACAATTAACGATATAATTGTACTCCTCTCGTCCAATCAGAATCGAGTAATTTTGTATAGTGTATTATAAATTATATAAGCCGTAACAATAGGAAAAAATTGACCGTAAGCCGTAATGAAAAGTTAGTCGTAATAGCTTTTTCCAGCGTTCTCAACAATAAAAAATAATTTTTAACCATCAAGAAAATGGAAATTAGTTGTCAACCCACTTTAACCATAATCGTAAAAAAGCCAAAATGTTAACCGTTAACCGTAATAGCCACCACCAATGCAACCTCGTTCCCAGGCCCTTTTCCCTTCGCGAGATTGAGCCACCCCCCCATTGATACCCTCTAGTGTTTGGTTATGGAGTTGGTATATAGCTAATTCAATTAACGTTGTCGTAGAGAAAGCCTAAAGCTTAATCGTCTGACCGCGAGGTATCATGGGATAACTATTGTTTCGTTTTGCGATTGCATATCGACACAATATAGAGGATATTACACGGTGGCGCGAAGATATGGAGTTTATCTTCGAGTGGAAAGAAATATTTCACGAGTGAGCGCAGCGAACGAGTGAAATATTTCTTTCACGAGAGGATAAACTCCATATCTTCAAGCCGCCGTGTAATTTTCTTTTTATCATATAATTACTGAGATTTACTGAGCTGAACATACAACAAATAGTGCACCAAAGAACGAAATAAAAATGTCAACTCGGCCGTTTTGGAACTGAAGTTTTACTAAAATATCACAAGGCTTATACCTTAATTACATGCTACAAATGAGCTAAATTATTATTATTTTTTTTTTGGTTTCTCCTTGTTCTGCCATGTTGACACAACTGAGTACATAGTAGCTTGAATCGCGGGAAAATCAACCTGATATCATCACATGTGATGATATCGAAATCCTGCGCTCTGATTGGTTGTTTTTGATATCATCACATGTGAATGATATCAATGGCCGATACCCTCTATATTTGCGCGCTATATTGTGTTGATATCGAAGTAAGTATATGATAAAGACTGATATCGCATGATACCTCGCGGTCGGATGATAAAGCTTTAGGCTTTCTCTACGACAATGTTAATTGAATTAGCTATATACTAAAACAATTATTCTCTTCACTGTCGGTGAATAGCGGTTTTGGGAATATTTAATCTCAATCATGCGTAGCAAATCCAAATGACGTCATCAAAAAACTTGCTTCAAATCACTTACTAATAAATTTCAGTACAATAGACCCTTATCACGCTGGCATGACATTATAAATAATTTAATTAATCGGAAAAAGGAATTCACTATCAAATTTGTCTTATCGATATTTGTAAATTTGCAAAGTTTCGGGGAGATTGCTCTTAAACTGACAAAGATATGAATTTTTAAAACTTAGCATTTTTACAATGAAATGTATGGGGACGGGCATCACATGCATGGCGAGCCTCGTTATCATGCTAAACACATACATTTCTTTACAAAAATTCCACAAGAATATTTAGCTTAAAAATTTCATAACTTCATCAGTTTAAGGACAATCTTTACGAAACTCTGCAATTTTACTAATATCGATGTGATGAATTTGATACTGAATTCGTTTTTTCAATAAATCAAATACTTTTTATATAATAATTGGCATATTACGCGCGCTCTGATTGGTCGAACAACCATGTGTGATTAGAGTACACACACATAGATGGCGTCATCGAATCTTACGCGCGCTCTGATTGGTTGGAATGTTTCGATAAATATTATATAAAACAGATAGATTCCATTTTTTCGTGCGTCTGTACTCTAATCGATGCACAGAAGACGTCAAAATGTGGTGAGAACAACAGTCACGCCACTCGACCTTCGTCTCGTGGCGTACTTTTTTGTTCTCACCACATTTTGACGTCATCTGTGCATCGATTAGAGTACAGACGCACGGAAAAATGGAATCTATTTGTTAAATAATGTCACGATAGCGTGATAAGAGTCTATTCTTCTCCTGAATTCTTCAGTCGATATGAATAAGCTTTATACCTGTCTCGGTGCCCAAGCCAAGAGCTGTCGCTGCAACAAGCACAATCAAAAAAAGTTTCATCTTGTTCTGACGTTTATGGGTTTCTTCCTCGGCTTTAGCTGAGTCTCAGAAAACTGATTTAGATCAAAGTATGTTAGGCTATTTAAACTTTCCTTCTGTCAATCAAACACTAACTCCGCCTCAATATTTAGGATGTGGTTGTATTTGAAAAAAAGGAAAGAAAGAAAGAAATAATGAAAAATAACCCGAAGTTTTCTCTTTTTCTTCATCGCAAAATCCGTTTAGAATTATTTAAACTATCAACGAGTGACCTTAAATGAGTTTTTACATAGTGTGTTTTAAACTTGCTAGTTTTAAATATCAATAAGTGATTAATTGATTTGGCGGTACGTGTTTGTAAAGTTGTTTGTTAAGTGAAGCGTTCTACTAAAGGTATTCTGACCACTTTGGGTCAAGTTGAACAATACTTTTATCATGCCCATACGTGCCTGAATGTTTTCACGGTTTATCAACCAACCCGACGGTTTTTGAGTGCCACACACGAACATCTAAACTATAAGATTTTCTTTGGTAAAGTCCTTAAATTTAACTTAACTTTAGTTTTTCATATAATTGCACGTTCGATTAAGTTACGTGAAAATACAATACTGAAAACAATCGAATCAGGGTATGTTTCGTTATTGTCTATAATTTACTGTTTTATAAAATAGTATATATTAAAACAATTAAAACCATAATAGTCTTACAATCCACAGATTTCAATTTTCTGGGGGGAGCTACATTGGCTACCACTATAGAAAGTTACACTCCCGTAGCCATTGCACATATAGAGTTATAATCTTGTGCTCACAAAACAAAGCTTTGACCATGCCAAAATATGATCCATATAATCAGACAAAGCAAAGCAAAGCAAAGCAAAGCAAAGCAAAGCAAAGCAAAGCAAAGCAAAGCAAAGCAAAGCAAAGCAAAGCAAAGCAAAGCAAAGCAAAGCAAAGCAAAGCAAAGCAAAGCAAAGCAAAGCAAAGCAAAGCAAAGCAAAGCAAAGCAAAGCAATGCACTGATGTTTATAGTAACTGTTTGTCGGCGACAGCAGCCAGAGGAGCGTGCCAGTTAAGCAAAGCAAAGCAAAGCAAAGCAAATTAGCTACTTATATATATACTACCTATATATAATATATGATAATATATATAATATATATAATATTATATGAATATTGGTAAATAAAAATTACCCACACTCTGATAGGTCGGCGAGACTTGTGGACGACAAAAAAACTGATTTCACTTTTTTTCGGGAGTGTGTTGTACTCTTTGGGTTTTCATTTCTTGAAATCATCTTTTTACTTTTACGATCTTTTAGAGAGTTTCGTAATTACAAATTCAAAAGTCTGTAAATCGAAAAGTCAAAATGCAAAAGTAGTCCATTGTCGAATCAACAATCGCCAAAAGACAAACTCACCATTGTTCTGCCTACAAAAAAGGCTGAAATAAATTTGACTTAGAACACTTTCGCTTTGCTCACTTTGAGTTAAAGCACTTTCAATGTTCAGGAAGTGTTCCAGGTCAAAGTGAGCAAAGCGAAAATGCTTCAATTGACTCAATTCAAAGTGAGCAAAGCGAAAGTGTTCCAGGTCAAAGTGAGCAAAGCGAAAGTGCTTCAATTCAAAATGAACAAATCGAAAGTGCTTCAAGTCAAAGTGAGCAAAGCGAAAGTGCTTCAAGTCAAAGTGAGCAAAGCGAAAGTGTTCTAAGTCAAAGTGAAGGAAGCGAAAGTGCTTTAAGTCAAAGTGAGTAAACATTGAAAGTGTTTAAGTCAAAGTGAGCAAAGCGAAAGTGTTCTAAGTTAAAGTGAGCAAAGGCGAAAACTGTGAGCAAAGCGAAAGTGTTCTAAGTGCAAATTTATTTCAGCCTTTTTTGTAGGCAGAACAATGGTGAGTTTGTCTTTTGGCGATTGTTGATTCGACAATGGACTACTTTTGCATTTTGACTTTTCGATTTACAGACTTTTGAATTTGTAATTTCGGGTTTTCGATTTACGACTTTGAGTGACCCTTCTCGGCCACCGTAGTTTCTCTTGTTTTCGCTGAAATATGGTTTTAAATTTGTAGCCAGTCAACATCTGATAGTTTGCTTTGAAACGAAGCTAACATCGTGATTGCGCATGCGCATGCAAACATAAGAAAAAAGGTCTGTTACACATCATCAAGAGAACATAATCATACTAAATTCAGTATGGTCTCTTGATATTATAGTCACTAATTCGTTCTAATTCAGCAGGCTACGTTTAAACTAAAAACTAAATCAGGATAAATTTGCATGTAGCTTTAAAATGGTCATTAATTAAGATTCCGTGCATGAGATATCATTAATCTTCCTACAAGTACTTTGTGACATCAAAGGTATTATTCATTAAAGGTTTTACGTCATCCGCAGAATGTAGACTAGTCGACCCTAGCTAGAGTGATTTTCATCGGACTGCGAAACAATTACTAATAGTCAGTGTCAGTTTAATAGTGTCTAATAGTTGTATTGCAACAAAAAAGAAAACAATGGGTGCAGAGTCTATTAGTGTCTATTAGCTTAGTGACTATTTCACAGTCCGGTGAAAATCACTCTAGTGTAGAGTGTTCTTCATAAACCCGTGGAGTAGATACTAAACTAATACACGTTAGTAGACCCTAATTTGATTGTTTTCTTTTGTTCCGGCTGTTTTATTGTTTGTTTTTTTTTTCAATTCAGACTGCCGGGCATTTAGTAATTTGAAGGGCTAGAGTGGTTTTCATAAACCCGTGAAATACACTTTAGCTTATTACACTTTAGTAAACCCTAATACCATTGTTTTCTTTTGTTGTCATCTGACTATTACACTTTAACTAATAGTTTTTGTTTCACGGGTTTATGAAAACCACTCTATACGAGGAAGCTCGACAAACAAAGCTTGCTTAACTTGCAAAGGCCACTTGGGTAATTTTGCACACCAGCATGCTCGGTCTACACAGGTAGCCCAGTAATGAACCTTTCTAATAAAGATTTGGAGTGAATGATTATTTCTTATTAACCGAAAGCGCGGTTATTACGGAAAAATATCAAACCGAGGTCTTGACAGTGCGAGCCAAGCTCGTAGGGCTTTAATTGATAAAGAAAGTAAATTTTAGTCTCAGCTGAATTTGTATGGACTTCTTACGCGTACAAACTAACAAACTTGTATGAATTATCCAAATTAAAATTTAAAGTACTTAACTTTACTGACGTTTTAAGCCTTCAAACTTGCCTCAAGATTGTTCTTGAAATAGGAAATCAGTTGATGATCATCAGCAAAAAAAAACCCCGTAAAATCCATAAGCAGTCATTGGCGTAACTTCTTGACGTTGCAAAGAACCCTTATGCACTTAGAAATGTTCACGGAAATTTATTCTTTTATTTACTCTTTCTCTGTTTATTTATGAAATCGTTCTACGGTTAATTACTGGACTTTGATTGGTTCCCCTATTTCCCCAAGGGTTTGGTACAACCCTATTAGCATCACAATGAAACTTCGCCGAATAGACTACCCCAATTAGACATTAAAATCATTAAGTGTCTAGGTAGCGCAGCGGTCTAAGGTGATATCTAAAGGTATGGATTAGGGTCCGGATATCGTCTCCCTCCCTGGCCTTCGGGCTAAGTCAACTGTAATATGTAGCACCGGGATAGCGTGGATGGGGCCGAAATCTTCATCCGTAACGTAAGTCGATTCGATGTCTCAGCTTCTATGAATGTCTCGGGAGAATCGTCCCAAATTTCATTTTTAGCTTTTTCCTATTTTTTTAATTATCTAGTTATTCTCCCCCATTTCCGGGGGGTCCGATTTAAGGGTTACAGGTTCGAGCCCTGTGTAGGTCGGAATACTTTTTCTTTTTTTCCCTTTTTTTCTTTCCTTTTTACTCTCTTTTTTCTTTTTCGGTTTCTTAACCCCTAGATGACCAAGGTCTGTCTATTTATTTTGGCCATTTTTCAATTAAAGGAAAACGATCTAAAAATTATTTCGACTCCAAATAAAGCGTTGTCAAGGAAACTGTCGCTGTTTCAAAACACCGAAGGCTTGTTGTTTCCAGTGACGCCTGTTGATTTCTTGGATGAGCGAACAGCGTGGCTTGAATTCGGTTTATAAGTGCTTTTTTCGAGCCATTTGGTACTACAGGAGTCCCTTGCATTGGCTTGCATCATTAAGGAAGAAACGTCGGTAGAGACGATCTTCTAGAAGAATTCAGAGGTGGGAAGCGAATTTACGACGACAGAGTCACAAATGGCGGCAAGGTTTGAATGTGTGATCTCTTGAGTGAAGAAGCTTCCGTGGTCGCGTTCTGAAGTGGATTCCAGGACCTACCAAGACAATTTGGACGAGTTTTGACTTCTATAAAGAATGCAATCGGTGCGATATTTTGCCTGTAGGCGAGGATATCTTGGCTCTTCTAAAAATTATCTAAAACAGGGAATCTGGGGTAAACGCTGTTGCAAATTTTCATGATTACCCATAATGCTGTTCGATTAATCAGAGGAAAAAAGTCTATTTCAGTTAGTTGGCCAAAACAAACGGCTGTTGCTCGGCCCGTCGAAGAAGTGAGATGACAAATACGATGAAAATCACTGACAAAAACTAGGTCCAAACTTTACTGTGAAGGGTGACTTTTGGTCTTTTAAGGCTTTTTATTTTTCATTAAAGTCAAAGAGAAAAAGCATGTTTTCTCGTGCTCATCTATGACGCGCAAAATGCGCATTTTTGGTTTCCAGGTAAAACAAACGATGATATCTTACAAAAATCCGGACTCCCAATGGTTTGTTCCACTGTCAAAGTTTGAAAAACTTAGTTGGCAAAATCAAGGAACTTTCAAAACCGTGCCGGTTTCTTGACGTACGAGAGGCACAATATTTTTTTAAGAAGTGCCCATAATTATGTACGGCTGTGGCCGTAGTTGGTCCTCTAGGGGTCAAACAGCTAGACATGCGACACATATTCCTAGGTGCCTACAAAGTCAAGAGGGTTGTGACAACCCTCTTTAAAATTGGAAGTTCTAGTCTTTCGAAACTGAAGAAAACTCAATACGGGGAGTAGGTATATCGGAGTAATTGTATCATTTAATTTTGTATGTAAGAGCTCGATCAACTGAGGTAGGAGTCATTCGATCATTTTATTTGTTTTTACACCACAAAGGCTGCGACATCTCAACAGCTCTCTGTACGTGGGCCCCTAGAATGTATAGTTGAATTGACCACTGAGCCCAAAGACTGGGAGCTCCGATCCGATCGCTATGCGATCGCTAAGATTGATGTTAGGAAATTAGCAAACCTCTTAGGATGTTCTTTAGTAGAACTTTGTGTATTTTATTTTCTGCAAATATTTGCAAGAAGCCGTTAACTTACTACCCATTTATTCCTAGAGTACGTGAGAAAGTCGGGTATATTTGGAAAACGTACGTTGTCCGTGCAGGCTCGAGGAATCGGAAAGCCTCGCCCCTGGCATGACCCCAGAATTGCTTACCTCAATAAAATTCCAAACTCTCTCTCTTTTTATATGGTCAAATAAGGGAACACGGCAACTGGAATTGTTTATCTCAACACTTCAAAATTCCGCTCTCTCTCTCTCTCTCTCTCTCTCTCTCTCTCTCTCTCTCTCTCTCTCTCTCTCTCTCTCTCTCTCTCTCTCTCTCTCTCTCTCAGGAGCTGGTACTCCCGAATGGGTAGGGGGAAGGGGTTCTTGTAAAAACATCTAGGATGCATATGGGAAGTTGAAGTTTTGCCCCATGAAAACGTTAGCAAACCAATCGTAGTTAGTATAGGTAATCATACGGTTTCGAGTTTAATTTGGAATTAATTTGCACGAGTGTGTTTTTCAAAGATTATCAAAACTTTGAGATCTTTGAAAAACACACGAGTGTAAATTAATTCCAAATTGAACAGTCAAGAAATCGTATGATTACTTATTAATAATATACATGAAAACATTTCTGTCACAACTTGACAAAAGTTTTAACACTCGGTCAATCGGCTAACCGAGACATCGATCAACTATTAAATGTTTCGAAGCTTAAGAAAACTCTAAACTTTCTTATTTCTAAAGGCCAAAAATGTTTTTTTCCCGAGGAAAGTTCATCAAATCAAAAATGATTTGCTTAAAATTTTAAAAACTTACAGTTTGGACGAGTCCAGCCAATTAGCCTTCTATGTACGATTTCTGAAGTCAAATCTTTCAGGTAGCAAAATTAAACCTGTATTTATATTTTCTCTTCTGTCCAAATGAGGATAAAACTATATTTCCAGGTTTTCAAATACCAGCGTGAAGTTTTTCAAGAGAAAAACTGTGTCTGTTCATTTTATATTGTGCAAATCTTGCAAATCTTGAGTTCGCTGACGAGTTTAGCTGAAATGGCGGCTGAATATCTTCGGTACCAAAAAGCAGCTTTGGGCTTTTTTTCTTTGTAAAGATAGAGTCTAGGCTCCTTCACTTGACAGCGTTAGATTCCCAAATGTGAAAAAAACTTTCTTTATAATCCATCGAAATAATAAACACAGATAACTCCAGTTTACTGCACTAAATTTGTCAGAGCTTCACTTCACTTTGAATTGACTGACAATCGCTTTTGTTTGAATGGCGGGAAATTTGGCAACGCGCGCTGTTTGAATGTACAAATTCCCGCCAAAAATACTGGCGATAACGAGTCAGAAAATATTTTTTAACGTATGGATATTTCTTTGTTTTTTGTTTGGTACTATATATATAATTTTTACGGCAGTGCAATTACTTTTTTAATTTGCACTGTAGTGCAATTACTTTTTCCCGCTGTGCATGTTAACGATTAACATCGCTGCTCTCAACCAATCAGAATCGAGTAAATTTTTCATGTATATTATTAGTAATAAAACACTTTGTTTTCTTTTGTTATTCATCAACTAGTACTCACATCTTTCTTCCATGGGTTAAATAAAATCATTTATCAAATGACCCGTATTTTGGAAATAGTCACGTGACGGGCAAATACGCATTTCCGAAATTGGTCCCCGGACCCGCGCGTACGTCCAAAAATATAAATAAAACTAGACGCACAATGGTGCGTTTACTCATGCCCAGCCCAAGGAATTGAGCCAGCTTGGGATACCTGTGGTCTTACATAAGCTAGATGCCAAAGCTGCATGGTCTTTGGCAGCCATCACTTTATTTGCTTGGTTGCCCATCCAATTTGTAATATTTTCAAATGATAATAAGGATCCCTATTGCAAAGGGGGCGAAAATTACCAAAACTCGATATAGACAACATGTAAGAAAGCTAAATTTTATTCGAATATTTCTATTGAAAATGTATTGAAAAACCCCATACATTCTCATATAGTTTACTGACACAGAGCTTGGGTTACCTGTGATTATTCGTTTCAAAGAGTAAGCTTAAATAATCAAATCGAACATGGAAATATACAGCGGTTTGCAGCGGAGCGTTTAATGCAAACTGTTTCAGCGTTTGTTTTTCGCGTTTGAACTCTACGTTGTCAGGGTAAGTTTCGATTGTTTCTAGGGGGCGGAGACTACGTTTCGCACGTTTCGCACGTGCTTTTGAAGTATTTCTCCCGTCTTGATCTTCACACTTCCTCCACTTTTAAGTATTTTGTCAATGATGTTCGTTCTAATGTCCTGAGACAAAGCTTTTCCAGGACAATAAGTTCTTCCACTTTTACTGACTTTCCACATTTTTGTAGCGAAGTGAACTCAGCCGATGATTGAGTTGCCATCAGTAGAGTGTGAAGATCAAGACGAGAGAAATACTTCAAAAGCACGTGCGAAACGTAGTCTCCGCCCCCTAGAAACAATCGAAACTTACCCTGACAACGTAGAGTTCAAACGCGAAAAACAAACGCTGAAACAGTTTGCATTAAACGCTCCGCTGCAAACCGCTGTAATTCAACTGCCTCGAATTAAGAAAGTTTTGTCAGTAACATGAAAATGCCAGTCATCTAAAAATTCCAAAAGTCTAAACAACAGAGGGATATAAATATATGTCTCAAACCAGTTTAGTCATGTTTGAGAATGCGAGATTTGCAAGCTAACATTTGAATATATCGACAATTTGTAAGTAACTTAAATTTTGAATGAAGAAGCTTGAATTTACCTTGATTGAGACTCACGAGAGACTCCTATAACACAATGGCTCGATCCGACTGCAATGAAGTTTAACTTACTAAACATTCCTGACTCGTGAAAATAACTCTCTGTTTTGGTCAGAAAGTTTACTGCTTTGCTTCGATATGATGCAGAGTCATGTTGTCGCGATGGCGAAACGTGAAACGTGCGTGGCCTCGTTTCCATGCCTGCCTAATTTGCATACACATTTGCGACTACGACGATAGATTGAACGACAGACCTAGACTCGTGCCGGCCTACGGCCTGGGCACGAGTAATGATCAAAAAGAGTCATGTGATAGAATGCTTATTGACCGAGTTAGGTCAGGCCAGATGGGAATATTTGACTCTCGTTCATTCTGTATGGACTGAGCGCATGACCTCGAGAGTCAAATATTTTCCCGTCCGGTCCTCTCATTTGGTCAATAAGTACATTTATTATACAATCGTGACGTAAATTTATCAAATAAGGTATCATTTGAGGGCCAATATGGGACGGTCATACCCTCTAGAAATCCGGTTTGTGTATTCGGCCCTGTATGACATCAAGGCTTCAAACCGGTTTGACGGTTTCCCGCGCGCGCTGGTTTGCAAAAAGGGCTGTTTTGATAATAAAAAACAAAAAAAGCAATTGTATAATAAATCCTTTATTAGATATTTTCTTGTTTATTACGGTTTACTCATCGCTTGCAAAATACATACGCGACTCGTAAAATATCAGCTCATAATACACAAGAAAATACCTAACAAGTGGTATGCAAAACAAACTACAAAAGTACAACAAACGCATGTGAATTCCATACTCGTTCTTTCTTCAAAATAACCGAGGTATAAAAATAAGAGTTATTTTTTATATATTTATTTAATCTATTTACAAAATTTTTGCTAACGACGAATCTACTTACATAGTTTGGTCTGGTATTCGTTTAGATGCGAGGTAGAATAGACCTTATCACTCTTGTGACAATTCAGTTATATTAGGAGCAAGAGACCATAATAAAAAGAGAGCGAAACTCGGTATTGATGTCCGTGCGATGTTCTTGGCGACTGTTATTTTTAGTAACGCCATCGCGCGCAAGGTCTATTTTTAGTAACAACGCCATTGCGCGCGCAAGGCAAAAGCAAACGATCCCGTCCGCGCGCACGTCAAAAATCAAATTCCATTGGTTGAGAGCCTTGCGCGAGCGATGGCGTTGTTACTAAAGATAACCTTAATCGCCAAGAACATCGCACGGATATCAATACCGAGTTTCGCTCTCTTAGTATTATAGTCTCTTGTAGGGGGTGATTACATGAGATTAGAACGAAATCCGTCACGTACGAAGTCATACAGTTGTCCATACAAGCCCCTCACGTGTACACTTGAACCTTGTTATGAGTTCAAACCGGTATACGACTCATTCATGTCGATCGCTGAACCCACACGAATAAATCATGCTGGTCTGAGTTCAGACCGGTTTCCCATAGAAACGCAAATTGATTTCAAACCGGTCAAGAATTTTACAAGCCTGCTCTCTTTTAGTTAGAGATAAATTTTCGATACAATAATTCACGTATTCAATACCGATATTATTTGTTAAACGTTCCTTTCCTGATTGACATCGTTTCGGACAGACTTCGTTCTCCACTGACGAGTTATTTACCTTAGACGTTTAACCAATTATATAATCAATTCCGACCTAAAACTGGTAAAATACCATTATTCTTCAGTCAAGTTATCGGCCTGAAAACACGTCGATTGTACACGTTTTCAGATAAATTAGTAATCATAACATGATGGATATTCCGATATCAGACGGGTACCGTAATTCATGTTCTAAGATAAAGTGGGCGATTGTAACGCACTGAATGCTCGACACCGTTAGGTAAGTACTTGGTGTATGCCACACCTATTGTGTATCAAATAGATTGTAAATCAATATATCATGTGATACACTTAGTGTTGCAAACACCAAGTACTTACCAACCGATTGAAGGATAACTTAGATAGGAAAACCTACATAGCACTCAGTTCATGTAATGTATTCAAAAAATCTTTTGTTTTCTATTGTCTTTCGTTCTATTGTATTATGTGTTTTGTATTGTATCTTTATGAATATATTACATCAACTCTCCCAACCTTAGATCAAGTCCAGGGGGAGACTCCCCCCACTCCCCCCGGGATCAAGTATGACAACCCAATAAAACTTAGGTAAATTTTTAAGGCTTTAACTGCAATACAGAATTGACCAATTATGGCACGTTTTATGTCTTAATTTTTATGCAGTATATATAAAAAGGTTGTTTTGCTAGATAAAACATTCCAAAATATAACAATTTGAAAACCTCTATAAACGTAGAACGTAAAAATATTACCTTAGCTTAAAAATTACAGTTATTGCTTAACACTCTATGGTAGTTCTAGGGGGGGATGTCCCTTGTAGCCGGGATAACTCGTTTTTGTTTGTTTTGTTTGTTTTGTTTTGTTTTGGTTTGTTTTGTTTTGTTTTGTTTTGTTTTGTTTTGTTTTGTTTTGTTTTGTTTTGTTTTGTTTTGTCTTGTCTTGTCTTGTTTTGTTTTGTCTTGTTTTGTTTTGGTTTTTACAGTTTTTTGTTTTCTTTTGTGTTGTGCTGTTTGTTTTGTTTTGTTTGTTTGTTTGTTTTGTTTTGTTTTGTTGTTTTTGTTCTCTAGGAAAAAGAAAACAATTGTTATTCTAGCGACAGAGACAACTCGACGTCATATAAACAAACCCTTAAAATAGATTTTAGAGCAGTACACATTAGCAGACTCTAACTACATTGTTTTCTTTTGTTTCTGTTTGACTATAACACTGGAACTTTTTAATTTTTATTTCACGAGTTAAGTAAAATCGCTTAGAGTTAGAGGAAAAATATACCAACTTTTCAATAAAGTGTATATATTATTTGTCCTTTGGAAAATAACATTCAGTACGTGAATTTTCATTAGTTCAAAACAACAGTAACTCGAGCCCATTATATATCACAATTTATTTTAAAGCAGTTTTCTGTAAAATTCACTTTTAAAATGTAAAAAGTCGAATTTTCATTTATCGATAAAACTAAATTCTAAAATTGAGGTCTTTGCTAGATGGCAAAATATCGCCTTTAATAAATAAGAAATTAAAATACATAATCTAAAATATTTTTGCTTTTATAATACTACTTCTCTTCACTGTTACTTGGACATGATTTGAGCCAGCGAACACTGAGTACAGCAATCTCTCTCGTTAATTACTGATCGACGTCAATTTGTACCCATGCCCCACTCGGGTTTTTGTCCATGCCATTTCTTAGTCCGATAAAACATGTACAAAGCTAATTGGAAAAACTCCTGACACTTCTGGATGACCTTCTACTTCACCAACCTAAATATTCAAGTAGTTGAGTCAGTGCGTGTTGAATAGGCATAAAACATTTGAGCATGTGCAATGCTGTCACACTTTCTTTGCGTTTTATTTCACTAATGCTAAACAGTTATATATAGTACCGGTGATAAGAAACAGTCCATGTGGGATAGGCATAAAACATTTGAGCATGCGCAATGCTGTCACACTTTCTTTGCCTGTTATTTCACTAATGCTTGACAGTTATATATAGTACCGGTGATAAGAAACAGTCCATGTGGGATAGGCATAAAACAAAGCTTGGCCAATGCTCATTATACATTTGTTGCGTCTTATGATGCTAAAGTTGTATTTAACACCAGTGATATTCCAGTGAATCTATTTTTCACTAGGTGTATGGTGCACCACTCTACCAATCCACAATCAGAGTTCCGTCTCACGGGTGTAGGAAGTCGAGGCGAGAAAAAAAGTGAGGCCTGTATTAGGCAACTAAAGCCCCATTCACACCAACTAAACCTGTCGTTTTGTATGCAGTTTCATGAATCAAAAATTATTTTCAGTTTAGTATAGGAAAAGCCATGTGTTTTTTTCTCCAAACCAGAAAGATATTTTTCCAAAAACTGTTAAACTAGTTTGTTTTCAGGATGTTTTTTTGTACGACGAAACGATCCGTCGCGCGCGCGCACTGGTTGAGTAAAATGCGCAGAACACATTGCGCGTCGCAAATGTAGGGCGCTGTCCTTAATTAACAGGATTTTACCTTATTTAATTGTGGGATGCACGAAATGTGATCAATTACCTTTCACTAATTTTAAACCATAATTTGTTGTGAAATAGGCATAAGCAAAGTTTAACCGTTTCTTCAAATGGAGGAGAAAGGATGATCGTGAACACCGATGTACGCTGGCTCGTATACTTACCCACCACTCGGCATCTTCTGCGTCTCCTTTAACGATGATTATATCTCCTTCTTTAAACGACAATTCATCGTCATTATCAGCTTCACAGTCATACAAAGCTTGGACTCTACGTGGATGTGACGCGGGGGCCTATAAACACGTATCATGTTAGCGTTCTACGTAAGGTTTCTAGAAAGACCACATAACTAAACAGTTACGTTTACGTGAAAGATTACGGGAGTACGCGAGCACCCGTAAGCTTGCCTTTAAAATCATAGAAACTGAAAATAACGTGCGCCTCGAGAACACATATTATGCTAGTGGTTTACGTAAAGTTTCTAGAAAGACCAGATAACTGAACAGTTACGTTTACGTGAAATATCACGGGAGTACACGAGCACCCGTAAGCTTGCCTGTAAAATCATAGAAACTGAAAATAACGTGCGCTTCGAGAACACATACTATGTTAGCGTTTTAGGCAAGACCAGATAACTGAACAGTTACGGTTAACGGGAAAAATTACGGGAGTGTGCGAGCACCCGTAAACTTGCCTGTAAAATCATAGAAACTGAAAATAACCAGTAATACACTACGGTCGGAAGGAAACAATGCCACAGGCGACAAGTAGAACAAAAAGACATTGTTCAGAGTAATCCACATATTCTTTGTTTTTGTCGTTTTAACAAATGGCGACCTTCGTTCTAACAGTAGTGGATGACCCAAAATAACGTACGTTTCGAGAAACACCCGTAAACGTTTTCCCAGAAAATTAACGCACACCCAAAGGAGTTATCGGGTGTTTCGAGAAATCGGCTCAGGCCCGCGAGTTAACATATCGATTAAGTTCCCAAGTGAAATGCGTACTAGTTACATTACCGGAGTGTAGTATAATCTCGGAGGTAACTCTGGGGCTGGTGTGGATGGAGTTTGGATGGTCTCATTTTCTTGGCTTTCATCTGGAAAACGAGAAAATTCAAACAAATCAATCCTAGACTTACTCAATTTCGAGCTAATCGCGAAAGTTTGAGGATTGAATGTTTTAGAACACTAAAGCTATAAACAACGGCAGTACATACCTTTAGTTGATGTTGGATTCGAGTCGGTTCTTACCGGTGGGGGAGGCGTTGCTGGTGGTCTAAATAAAATATACGAGATTAATTAAGAACCCATGATCTCAAAGCATGATGACACTGTTACCTTGGCAACGTAGCGGCTTTTGGCTTCAAAGCAGTCTTGCCTATCCCAACAGCAGGAGAGCTTGGTTTACCATTCTCTGTTACACATGGCTTTTTCAGACTTGCAGGCCTTGGAGGGGGAGTGGGACGATTGGGTTTTGCATCCTCTTTTGGTGTTTCATCACCTAAAGGTAACGATTTCTTCTTTTCTAGTGGTTGCTTAACAGGGGTATTAACGGGCCCTTCACCAAAGGGGGCTTTGCCTTCCGAACGGGATCTTCTATGAGTAGGCACGGGTGGTAGTCTTCCTTTTGATTCTGTTAGAGTTTTGCTTCTAGTAGGTGCTGGCGGTACTGGTGGTGCTCGCCTGAGGGAATCTGGTACAGTGCGCAAGTCAGGAATTGTAGGCGGTTTGTGTGGGCTATCGTCGAACAGTGGTTTGGGGAGGGGTGGGGGAGGTGCGTGTGATGGTGGCTTGTGACGACTCACAGATGAGCAACGAACTGGAAGAGGTGGTGGTGCATCTATTGCTCCTGGGATCTTGCTCTCATTCCTGTACAATGAAGAATTGTAAAGAATAACATTGTTTACTCTTAAAAATTAACTGACCGCAAAAAGCATCTTTCATCATGTCTTCGTATTAGCGACTCCGAAGCAAGCTACTAACGGAGTTATTCGAGTAATTATGGTTCTTCAAATGCGAGGAAAGCTCAAGTGAAGCATTTGGAGTAAGATATCTTCCGTAGAGAAAAGAAGTGAATCTAAAAATACCATTAATAAACGATGCTTCTGATAGTCACAGAACTCAGTACAGAGAATTCCCTCTCTTGGCCCAATTCTTGTTTAATTATTATTACTCAACAAGGACGTAAAACCTTCAAAGAGTTTGACTCACCCTAGCCTAGGTCCATGACCAAAGGTACTAGAACTAAAACCCGCAGACGATGTAACAGCAATACTAGCACGAACATTGACAGCGACAGTTTCGCCAGCTTTCGGTGGGGGTGGCGGCTTCCTTCTCATAATAACTGGTGACGCGTTGGCTTTCGTGGTCTTGTCCCCAGTATCCATCGGTATATAAAGGCCGCTGTCAGTGTTGTGGAGACTGAGGCCAGAGATAAGCGCACTGACCGCGTCGGCATCTTGTTGGCTTGTTGTTCGGGAAGGTGTAACAAATTGACTTACTGGTCTAGTTGGCAAAACACGACGGTGGCGGGGTGGGGTCGGGGGTCCAGTCCGGGACTACAAATGAGAGTGGAGCATAAATCGTTAACTTACATGATTATGCGTTTAAAATTTTAAGGACGAAAACAAAAAGTGAAGCCATAAAATAGTCATGAGTGTAAACGATCTCGTACCTTGTCCTGGAGAGATTTCATCGTCACTTAAAGCCAGCCTTGTCAAGGAGTTCTGCTGGTATATCGTAAATCCCATCCGCCTGAACCAAAAAAGTAAGCAGTTAGGATTGGTATGGTAGTGCAAGGATGGCTTGACAGCCTAACCGCAGACAATTGTAAGGTATATACGCTAGGAAAACTGTAGCATAACTATAATGACCCATGGCACAAGCAGCAGTGTTTCACGACATCATATCGGTGACAGACGTGCGAAAATATTCGAACTAAATTCCTTGCACTGAGTACTGTAACCTATCCTTCCCTTCCATTTTTCTACTATCAAACGACATTACAGTAGTAATGTCGATGGTGATGATAATGATAATGCTGATGGAGATGACAATAGAAGATAATAACTGATTTGGGGGAAATGACGCTTGGTTCAAAATAGAGGCTTTGCACGATCACGTGACATGCGGCCATGTCGGATGGGAAGAAAAGAATCAGTTTCCTCAAAGAATGGGTTTCTTTATAAGGTCAAATGTATTGTTCCTCTGTGCAAAATCCTCTATCGAAGACAAAGGAGGCAGCTCGGTTATCAATAAGACAAAACAGAGCATTCTTTCCACCAATCAGATTCGAGGAAATTATAATACTTATGATTAGTACTTAAGATATTGTACAGTTGAGTAGATTACCTGGTGCAATCCCCAGTCTATCTTAACGTGCTCACAAAGGGTAAGCTTGCCTGAAGAACACTTTTTAAGCTACAAGAATCAACAAACTCTTTGTTAGTATTCCACAGAAGCCTTCTAACACGAGGTGGAAAGATACAATCAGCTAAATCTCCCTTTTCTTTACTTTTGAGCAAATTTCTCCATGGCACCTTCTTACGTTTTTCGTCTCTCCCCGTCGCCACGACTGTTGCTCACATTCCTCCCTCCTCCCAAACCAACTTTTTCTCTCACTTCTCCAGCTCCTCCCTGCGTTTTTGGACTCATTTTTCCCTCTTCCCTAAACCGTTCCTTTCTGCTTCAACACGAACCAAACACATTACTGCTCATTAAGATGCAGCTTTAGCCTTGCCTAAAATACTCGAACTCGGTGATCTCAAAATGCCGGCAGTGGCGCATCCAGGGATGTGGTTGGATCCCCTGTCATACCTAAGGTTCAGTGGGCAGCCTTTCCCCTACTCTACTCTACTTCCCTCTACTTCGAACAGTAATTGGCTACCTTTCTACTTTCGAAAGTACATAGACTAATAGCGAGGTTTCGCTTTTAGCTGTTCAGCGTTCTTGTGAAGTTTTGGAATAGTTTGGGATTTGGGATTGCTGTGTAAATACTGAGGACCAGCGAGATAAGGAATCGAGCAAAAGCAAAGGTGGTACGGGGAGGGGAGAGTAGGTCGAAGGGAACTCCCTTCGCCTCTCCCCAATGTCCCTGACGGAAAAGGAACGCTTGACTTTATTCTTACCAGGTCAGCAGTCTCATTGTGTTCATTATCTCTTGCTAAATCTAGTGGAGTCTTTCCGTCGGTGTTAGCTGAGGATTAACAAGTAAATTTGTTGATCATGTTTAATTGTTTATCAGGGACATATCTCAAATGTTCTTACTAAGCCTGCGATACCCATGAATACCAAAAAACATTTGGAATTTAACAAATTGAATTGAAATTTGAGTTGTCTGTCCTCTTATTGACACACTCTTGACGTCATAAAATGTTTAAAACTCAAGTGGAATCACGAGCGCAGCGAGTGATTTCACTGCAAAGTTTTGAACATTTTATGGCGTCAAGAGTGTGTCAATAAGAGGACAGACAACTCAAAACCATCTTCAATTCGTTTTTTACAACAATTATTTGAGATAAAAGATAAAAATCCTTTTCAAACGGGGCAACAGAACGAGTGCGCGCGCCGAAACGCGTCAGCAGTGTGTCTGTCCTCTTATTGACACACTCTAATCAACCAATCAGATCGCGAGATTAGTATCAAGTGTTGTAAAAATTAGAAATTGCATCTTTTTTTAGCTATCCAAACTGAAATATGCGCCTTTTCTTAGGCATAAGATAACTGCCTATCAAGGTTATTGCCGATGTAACGGCAAGATATTAAGGTGGCTCGCAGAGGTTTTAAAGAGATCACCCAATCAACTTAAACGGCTGTATCGTATGATACAGAGGCGCCTTTGTTGAACTAGCCATTTCCATCTACCACACACTAGATAGTATATAACTCAGTTGACTTTTAAACGAGAATATGCACAAACCTTTACGACGGGAATCCTTGGTAACAAAGTGTCAATTCGCTTCTTTAGTTACCTTTTATTGACATCCCTTGTGAACTTAATTTTATGCGAATTTCATGGCTTTTTTCATTCACAAATGAAAGCCGGAAAGGAAGCCCAAAAATATAATACAAAAATATGTACTTAATCTTTGTAACTAACCTAGTGATAGACTTTCATTGGCTCCAGCGCGTAGCAAGACTTTGACCACTTCGGTTTTTCCAGTTCGTGCAGCAATATGTAGGGGAGTATCCTCATTGGCGTTAATCGCGTTAATTGCTTTCCTGTAACATTAACATTAGTGATGAATACAGGATCAGACAAAGGCAAAAACAAGCAAATTAAGTAAGGATAGACAGTTCATCATAGATTTGGGGAAGTCGGGAAAATAGATCGTTGACATCTCACAGCAGATGCCAAGGCAGCAACACAGCCTAAATCACTTTCATTTGCGCAAATCCAATAGGTGGAAACCTCTCAAAATACATTAAATTATTATTATTATTTATCTGACAGAACAGCGTAACCAAGGGACTGAGGCTCCGAGAGCATTTAAAATGTGACGCATTTGTGCTATTTTTAGATATGGTTCCAACACCTCACGCAGTAACACGTCACGCAACGAAACATCACGTAGCACTAGAACACGTCACGTAGCAACACGTCACGCAACAAAACGTCACGCAACAACACTTCACATTACGTGACGCGCATTTCAGCCCCTTGGTTATACTTCCCTGTTATTAATTCTATAAGTTGTTAATATCACTGGGACTATGCTCACTTCAATTGCTATCACCAATGAATTTATTACCATTCTTACCATCAACACCACCACCACTACTGACCACTCTGACACTATTAATAATCACTAATAACTTGATAATATTTACCCATTTTGTGCCAGAAAGTCCACAATGTGTAGTGATGTTAGATCGTCTTGTTCAACAGCAACGTGAAGCGCTGTATTTTGTGATGTCTACAAAGAAATGAAACATTTTGAAGCATTACTGCGGCAATCGGACCATAATAGTCTGGCTAACTGTACCACCATAATTGCTCCGTAAATGTAGCGTAACTGTAAACTAATCGTAACCAAACCATAATTGTAAAGGCGCTGTTACATGGAGCAATATTTTTATTCCACTCGTCTCACAATTGCGTTATGAAATAAGCTGCACAGATCATTACATCGTGCAACATATCTTGCATCGCGCAACATCTTTGCGAGAAAACGATTGCTACAGCATTTTTCGACGTTGCGCCATGTAACACCTCTGCAATGGTTCATGCAACTTGTTTTTGCAGCGCCATTACGAGACAAGTTGCAGAAGGCATTTGCACAGTGTAACAGCGCCTTAGCTGTCCCATTGATGCAGCATATCTGTTTCATAATAGTAGCGTAACTCTACAGTGTCTAGAGTGTCGTTTCTGAGACGCCATTTAAAGCAGAAGTAGTTTAATACATACGCTGTCAGGTAAAGTGCTTGTTAATTCTACTCCTTCACCAAATCCTTGTAAAACAGCAAGAATGTCACGTGCTTTGACAGCCAGGTGAAGTTCCTAAATAGTAATAATATTTATAAATAATAACCAATGTTATCTACATATTCTTATTATGCAAAGCAACTTAAAATAAAGCCTTGTCAATTTCGTCCCGCGGGCTAAGTTCGTCACGGGACGGGTTTCACATAATTTTCGGGTGAGACGTTTCCATGGATACCAGGATAGGAATTCATTTACGTTCACATGAGTCTTTTCTACCCGTGACCACATAAAGGTATTTTGTCCCTCGGGCTAAACTCGTCACGTGACCAACTCAACTTAACCCACCCTAAGAATGCAAAACGTTTTCCCGCCTTTTTTCTCAATGACACACGCGCCTACAACGTCATGCAACACTTGTAATAGCGTGACCGTCACGCAACAGCAATTACCTGCAGAATCTTTTCAGGACGCTCACCGGACTTTTGTGCAAACTGGTGTTTGATGTACTTTGCTCGTATAAATTCTTTCCTCTCTTCCCTAAAATAGAGAGCAAGAAATTTATATTTTATGAGTAACTGTATTACGTGTACCTGAATAGCTTTTACCCGGGGAAAATGTTATGGAGGATAGTGCTAAAATCTTCCCGCACGAAGAGGTCTCGACGAAACATCACGTAAACAGCAAGAAAGCATTGACGGGCCACCAAGGTGGTCACTGGTCCCCTAGTCTCCCTCGCAGCCGCTACCAGTGTCGTCACGCAACGCTTTCTCTCCTACTCAGGGGAGAAAGCGTTGCGTGACTACACTGGTAGCGGCTGCGAGGGAGACTACTGGTCCCCGGACGGCACCTCCGTCTTGAGTCTGTTGCTTCTGCTTCTGGTATTGCTTGTCATTTTTTATTATTATTAATCATCATCATCATCATTATTATTTCACTAGTGTGTCAACGAGCAATGTGCTACTTAATCAGCGCGTTGCGGCTTGAGCTAGCGAACCTCCATTTACTTACATATTGCTTGTCACTGTTGGCTTACGGTTATAGTCTAGAGTTGCTTCCATGATTTCATTGAATCCACCATTGCCGATAAACTTTGCAAGCTGAAATAATACAGGTAAACAATAAGGACAACGGAAACAATACAACAATGGAAACAACAATACAGCAGTGGAAACAACAATACAGCAGTGGAAACAACAATACAGCAGTGGAAACAACAATACAGCAGTGGAAACAACAATACAGCAGTGGAAACAAAATAGCAATGGAAATAATAATTCACCAATATAACTGATTAATACAGCAATAGAAATAACACAATAAACAATAATACAACAATAGTTCTAAACAATGGACAATTAGGAAACAATAAGCAATGGAGATAATAATACACCAATATAACCGATTAATACAGCAATAGGAATAACACAATGAAAACAATAATACAACAATAGAAACAATGGACAATTATAATCATGAATAACAAGTCACTTTAGACTTTTTGGGATGAGGGGGTGGGTGGTACACAAATGTAGGAAAACAGATTCAATTCTAATACCTACACTTGCGCAATGCTTTTCGAAATTTCTTTAAAATGTTTAAAAAACATTAACAATATTAAGACAATTATAAACACTAGCATAGCAAAAGAAAGTATTTTGGAAGTGTACAAAACCTCATCTTGCAAAAAGCTTTTTACAGCAAAATTCGTTGCACTAATCATGCTTGAGTTTATGCGAATTATTGGCTGATTTGAATAAGCTTTACCCCCAAGGATGATTGATGAATCAAAAAAAAAATCTAAGTGGAGTTAGAGAAAAAAAAGGTTTTGATGCAACGATTCCTGTTGTGATCTTTCTTTCCATGGCTTGGTGTTATCCATTTCCTTACCAATAGTTCGGAAGTTCCTAGATTATCCAGTGTTAGTGATCGTACTCTAGATACATGTACACCCATTTCTCGATGAACACCTGAACACTCGATACACGTTAAAACACCAAGGTTGGTAGATAACCATGTTGGATCTAGAGAGAACATTAGATAACAGTGTTGTAGTGTTATCAAGAAACGCAGGTTATTGGTGCCTTACAATGGCTACTTTGATAGGACAACATGTAATGAGGGATCATTCCCTTTAAATATTCGACTGGCAAGTGGTTGCTACTTCTGATATGGGGTGTGTGCGAATCTTTGGATAGCACTAATGGGAGTGTTTTAATGTGTTTTTTTTTTCGTATAATTAGTGCTGTTTTGGTTTCTTTTGTTTTCCCTTTCCCTTTCCCTTCCCTTTCTCTTTCCTTTTTCTTTTCTTTTCTTTCATTTTTCTTTCCTCCCTCCTTAATCCCTTTCTTTCTCTGATCTCTCTTTCGATGTTTTGGTTCGTTTTTCTATTTTATTGGCCACTTATTTTTCTGCATACGATAACAAGTTGCTGTTGTTGCTGTTTCTGCTTTGCCCTTGTTGACGTAGCTTCGTTGTTGCCATTCCCCTTCATGGGGTAACTTGAAATCATTTTTGTGCAACTTGTTAGCGTCTCGGCGATTGCAATGAAAATTCAGCCTTCCAGCGTGGCTGCGACAATTCAATTACAGTGTAGACATGTGAAACACGTTACATTACAAACTAACCTTTAGCAGTACAATCTACACACGTATCGTTGCCAGGCAACCTTTGGACTTGATCTACTATACTTTGCCTTAACTTAAAGAGAGAGAAAAAAACCAGAATAATTCATAATAGTGTATCACTCTTATAGTTTATCAGAATTAAACGCTTACCTCTTTAATGTTATGTACGATTGATGAACTTTCTTGAGACTAGATTATAAGAATAAATACTTTTATTAAAACATCAACATTTGACATACTGTGCAGGTTTATAATCTTGGCAAGAAGAGCATATTAACAGTTGCCAGGAGACAGGAACTCCGTGCGCGCCCTTTGGTAGCCAAAACTGATCGAACAATTTCCCGCTTTCTGATTGGTCGAGAGCTGTGCTGCATGAGCGTATATACAACAGCGCGAAAATTCGTCATCGCTCGGTTATCCGGCAAGATTTTCGAAGTGAAAAAATTGGCAAAGACGTAAATTTTACGTTTCGGTCTTCTCGTGGAGCGCGCGCCGATATGAAAGTGAAAGGTAAGTTCTAATCCATCTCACTACCCGTCTTGAACGTTACTTCACAATAGAGTGGTTTTCGTATGAGTGGGAATACTGTACGGTTACGATACGATATGGTTACAGCAGGAATTTCAAATGTTTTTATAGAAACTATGATACTATTACAGTTACGATACGGTACGGTAAGTTCCCCACTCATACGAAAACCACTCTAATTTCACCAAAAGAATCTCAACTCAGTGTTTGTCGATTGGGGTTCCTGTGTTCCTACCTCGTTGTCGTTGTCACCAAATGCTTTTTCCAATGCTTCTTTCCTACTATTACTTATGACAGACACCCACCTGAAGACCAAAACAACAGTTATTACTTATTCAGCTATCGTTATTTCTTCTAATGTCCATTTGAGTTAATTTGTGTGAAATTTATAGGGTAAAAAATATAACTCCTCCTATTGCCCACCGTCCTCTCCCCCTCCTTTATAAGCTGATTCACCAAACGTGACGCGACAACAGCGCGTGAGATGGCGACTATACCACATTCTCTCTTTGCGTGACGACCGTGACGATGTCGCGACGACGCATTCAGGGCGCCGTTTCGCTCGTTTGCGCGCCCTCTTCTTGACGACAGTGACGTCAATGGTCATTTCGAACATAATACGTGCTAAATTAGTCCAATATCCGGTTACACTAGTCCAGCGTTACCTCAGAAGGTAGACATTATATCACTTCATTATACCTGAACTCTTAGTAGCTATTTGAAGGATAGTCTAAAACTAATTCATTGGTCAAGGTAGAAATCTACTTTTATGGCGATAACTCGTGACTCGTGACAGTCGACTTCAAGAGATACTGAAAAACTTGAGGCCATCGGTGTGCCCCCCCCCCCCCCCCCCCCCCTCATCAGTGCTCCGTTTTTCAGGTAGTAAAGCTATGTTTAGTAAAGCTACACTGATTTGAGTCGAAGATATGCGTAAGGACATGCACTGGGGAGCTCTCGCTTAGCAAGGCCGCGCACTAGCCAACTTAGGCACACCTACATCACTTCGACTGAAAACGGAATTAAAACAACACCCCAAGAAGGAACCAAAATCAACTTACGCACTCAAATCAGCTTCATCTTCAGCTTGAAATAAAAACGTTCTATTATCTAGATAATAAAAGATGCAAAATCATTTAATCATTATATTGTAACAAGTAATTTGTTATGGGCAGATCTAGGATTATCCTTCAAGAATCAAGGGGGTACAGCGTTATAGGAATCAGAAAACTGTCTAACCGATCCAGAGGATATCTGGAAAAAGTATCGAGAAGAAAAGAGGTTCAAAGTCGTCTCAGCAGGAGGTGTACGCACACCCCCGACACCCTCCCCCTAAATCCGCCTCTTTTTAAGTATGTAAAGTAACAATAAATGTGCTGGTACTTACGAGAGACTAGTGAAAAGCTATGTTTCTTTCCTTCTACGTCTTCCTGAAACCCCCAAAAGAAAGATGAAATAAAAAAAGACAATTGAATTCAGTTAATGAGTTAATTGGTTCGTTACGTGAAGGGGTGGCCATTCAGTCACTACCCCAATCAGCTTCTCACTCAGATCATGTCAATTTTTTGTTTAATGAGAGTTAGTCAGTTAGTTGGACGGTCATTCAGTCATGATCAACAAGTCAATTTGATAAAACTTTACCTTAACTTGACACACCAATAAATTTAACTTCTGCGTCGGTGCACTGGTCTAAAAAGAATATCAAACATTTTATAGTATCATCAAGAAGGTGCGCTAATACACTAGTAACAATTATACAACCTAATGATTAATATACATTTTTACGTTTACACAGTCCAACCTCCCGTTAGAGATCACCCAAAATGTCACGGTTATTTGGGGAGTGGTCACCAGATAAGGCTAAGACATCTCCTAGACCATCTACTTGCGAACAACTGAGTCATTGAGCAGCCAGGTAATTGTGCCAATTATGTCCTTTTTGTACGAAAATAATTACCATAGACGGTCCAAATTGGAACCACGTGGAAACTACAGAGAATTTTACCGCAGAAATATCATTTACTCAACTAGCAATGGGCTTCTTCCTCAACTTATTACTGTATTAAACATTTATTCGTTATATGACAGCAAACGGTGGAGCTTGTATGGTGAGAGAAGGGATCTATGTACTAAGTGGAGGTTCAACTATAAGAACTTACCGTAGAATGCGCCAAAGTGAAAAATCCATCCTTGACTTCACAGTATCGTTTTTGCCACATTTTACGAAGTCTTGAATGAAGAAACGCAAATGTATTAAATACTAGGAGAGCATAGCCTGGTGACTGAGACACCCATGTCACGTGATATGACGTGTTAGTCCACATTCAGGCTATTTTTAGACCACCATCCACCTGTGCGTACTGAAATGTTTAAGCGTGATTTGCAATGCATTCTCTTTTAGCGCGCGCTATCCAGTTCTAAAAATAGTTCAAATGCGAGACAACACACGTCAAATTTAGCTGCCGAAGATTTATATAGCGGAGCTCTTCGTGAAAGCGGAGTTCCATACACATAGAAAATTAACAAAGGCTAAAACAAAAGACAAAAATCACGCGCGCCAAAAATTTGTCACACTGCGTGCCCGCTCCTGCTGCTTGCTGTTCGTACACCTTTTGCATTCGCTAAAATGTTTAAAAATACGAATTCTTTGACCACGCGCTCACTTACTACAAGAACGAGCTGAAAAGGACTTTCCGGCTACAGGCAAAATTACGTCTCTCTCCAATATTTATATCTGCTCTAATTAAAATTGATATCAGAAAGAAATAATTCAAGAGTTCCACATATAGTCTTAACTATATAATATACTTTTTAAGGGTTTTTATGAGTATTTTTATAAATACGTATAGTTAACTCTACTGAAAGATTTTGGAAGTCCCAAGTGTGGAATTGATTGACAAAGTAGTCTCTCAGATGCAATTGCCTTAACGTTATGCAACGTGAAAGGAGGTAGCTGTGTTCACAGACTATAAAAGAAATGGTAAGAACCCTAACCCAGTTAGGTCTGTAATTGCGTACAAATGTTTCCCTTTTGGAATACACTAACAAGGTGTGCAAGTTTAAAGGGTTCCGTGTTAAAACGGCCTAAGTGACTTTTTTGATGATATTTTTTCAATGGCATAAAATGGTATAATTAACTTTCCTATGCTGGAAAAATTAATCTCAGGACATCCATCAAAAAGTCACTTAGGTCATTTTCACAGGGAACCCTTCAATTGATACCTACCCTTCACTTCGTTTCATTAGATATCCCACTCTATGTGTTCCATGTATCTTATGACCTTGTGTACCATGTAAACTATAGCCACCTTTGCCTTGACCTGACTGGAAACAATACGATAACAAGAATTAGCCACTCTTTCATACCGTGAAGACTGGGTACCAGTCCCTTAAACTTTGATGATGGCAACACAAAACTTATGTAGTCAGAAAGAGCACATCGAGCTGTATATAATCCCGAGGTTTGATGCTAATCGGATATACATTGAAAGAGATACAGCAGTTCAAACATGCTAGATTTTGCAAAGAAATGTATGGTTGTAGGGACAAATGTCCACAAACGTATGAAAGTGACTAATGAGTGAAAGAAAAGAGAAAAAGTTGACAAAAGTAAAAGTGTAAAAAATCACAAGGCAAGAGATATGAAAAGAAAGTTAACACACAAGAAGGAAGATAAAGCGAAAAGAACTGAAGTGATACAAAGAGAGGCACTTAAAGGAAAGGAAAGGGAAAGAAAGGAAAATGACAGGGGAAAAAAGGAAGACAAAATGAAGAGGAAAGTGAAAGGACAGGCCAAATTACAAGACAAGAGAAGGAGAGGGAAGGAACCAAAATGGAAAGAGAAGGGAAGGGAAGTATAGAAATGGAAAGGAGAGGAGAGCAAAAGAGAGAGGGGAGTGGGGACAAGACAAGACAAGACAAGACAAGACAAGACAAGACAAGACAAGACAAGACTTGTAAGACAAGACAAGACAAGACAAAGAATTGTGTACCTCTTTTTCACTTTGTAACAATATTTTGAGATCATCTCTCATAGTTATCAGCTCTCGTTTGTCTTCATCTTCCTTAGATCGAAGCTGTACAACAAAAAACAAAGTAGTTCAAACTCATTGTATGGGTATTGCATACAAGACAGACAGACGGATAGACAGACAGACAGACAGATGGACAGACAGACAGCAAAAATGCAAGTGGAATGACAAATAAACACATAAATGAAAGTTATATACATGTATATTGCAATCCAAGTTTCAAATGGATTTCATTACCTGTTGTAACTGATTTACTAGTTCCTCAACATATCCTTTAAGACCATCCAATGCATCTAGACTTTCTTGAAAATATCTACACCAAAAAAGAGAAGCATTCATTATGTCTGATAGCAACCAAAACAATATGGCATAAAAACACCTAGAACAGCTTTCATAGGAGTGCAACCATGTCAGTGAACTATGATGTCTAAAAAACATTAGTATCAACCTACTAACAGTCTATCACAAATCCTGCATTCTGATTGGCTACTCCACTAGAGGTCTAAGTGATTGGTAACATGTCAGGAGGTGGTTAATAAGGTGTCAGTAAGTGGTTGGTAAGATGTCAGGAAGTGGTTGGTAAGGTGTCAGTAAATGGTTGGTTACATGTAGGTGTAAGGAAGTGATTGGTAAGGTATCAGTAAGTGGTTGGTAAGGTGTCAGTAAGTGGTTGGTAAGGTGTCAGTAAGTGGTTGGTAAGATGTCAGGAAGTGGTTGGTAAGGTGTCAAGAAGTGGTTGGTAAGGTGTCAGTAAGTGGTTGGTAAGGTGTCAGTAAGTGGTTGGTAAGGTGTCAGTAAGTGGTTGGTAAGGTGTCAGTAAGTGGTTGGTAAGGTGCCAGGAAGTGGTTGGTAAGGTGCCAGGAAGTGGTTGGTTATATGTAGGTGTCAGGAAATGGTTGGTAAGGTGCTTTTGTTAAAGTGGTTGTTAAGGTGTCAGTAAGTGATTGGTAAGGTGTCTGTAAGTGATTGGTAAGGTGCCAGGAAGTGGTTGGTAAGGTGTCAGTAAGTGGTTGGTAAGGTGTCAGTAAGTGGTTGGTAAGGTGTCAGTAAGTGGTTGGAAAAGTGTCAGCAAGTGGTTGGGAAGGTGTCAGCAAGAAGTTGGGAAGGTACATGTAATCATATGTAAACACAACATTGCCATTACTAAGCTGACCTCATTTCTGCATGGTAGAAGTCTAAAAGGTGAGTAGCCAGTTCCACACTCTTCTTGACTTTGATTTCACTTACTTTGATCAAATACTAATAGAAATCATTCAAAATTACAATATTTTCCAACAAATCTAGGAAATAGGATCATGCAAGCCCGTTCAATGTCAGGGAAATAAATGATACATGCAAATCATCACTCAGAGGGATTCTAACAAATAAATTGCAAGTGGTTTTCCATTGCCTGCACTCTTACTGAGAGTGGACAATTTGACTTCACAAAATGTTTAAAACTCAAGTGGAACCATAGAAATTATAAGGAGTGAGAAACCACTTGTGATTTAAGTTGATGAATGGCATTGTCACTGGCAAAGATGTTAGAATTATAATGTATGCTTCATTGAGTGTTTTTTACAACTGCAATAATTATTCATGGTAAAAGGTGACAAATTCTTGTTAAACAGGACAACAGAATGAGCACACATGACAACACATGTCAGCACTGTGGTCTGAACTCTCATTGACAATGGTTCTCAACCAATCAGATTGTGAGATGTTGTTCAAATGTTATTTATTGCATAAATGCATCAATTTGTTCAAATGTTGTTATGCATCTCGATATCTTTTCCAACAATAGTCTATAGCCCTACCTCACACATTTGTAATTGAAAATGTCTTCTTTCCTTTTCAGTTTCCTCTGCCATCTATAAAATCAAAGTATAGAAACCTTGTTATCAAAAATTATTAATCAAAAAGTTTAAACATATAAATATTGATGAAATATACACAAATTTTTTTCTTTGTTTGTGAATAGTAACTCTGGGTCCAGTTGTTCAGAAAATGATAAGCAATAATCCAAGATTAAATCTAAAGAATCACAGATTTCAACTAAAGGACTAACACTAAATAATCACCCAATTGAACAACCAGGCCCGATCACTCACTAAGTGAAATGTCTGCATTGTGCTGACTGAACTGAACTACAAATGTTTTTTGCTTTTGAAACAGTACTCCTTCTTCTGTATATTATTATGCAAGATTACTACTATCAACTTTACAGTAGATCAAAGCAATGTAGAGCAGTTTTCAAACAAGTGACTGGGAAAATAGCACTGGCATCACACAGCAACATTACACCAAGAACATCAAATGTTTTCATAGACATTACAGCACTGACATGAGCACTACATGGTTTCTTTCCCACTCAAAAACTGCTCTAATTAACAAATAGAACAGCTTTTTCCATGCTCCATTCAGTCAGAGAGAGAGAGTGCTCTCCACACTTCTTGAGTGCTTTCGTCACTTCCTAAGTGTTGTATTACTGAATGGAGCATGGAAAAAGATGTTCTATTTGTTTTATTATATATTTTTAAGTGAATATACGGTCGAGCTCACGCTGCTGACATCAGAACTGTGCTCCATTCTCTGTTAAAGCACAGCTGTCAGCCAATCAGAGCACGCGTATCGACAAGGGTATATAATAATTTATTTTATTATTATTTGAAAATAATTCAGGAGTTTTGATTGGCTAAGAGCCACCGGATAAATTACCATAGTCGCCGGCTAGCTGCCCAAATTTGGAGTTATGAAAATGTTGAAAACCATTATTCGAAGTTATGACGTAATTTTCTCGAATATGGAAAATTAGCTTGCGGTATGACGTCACGCTAATTTATGCGATTCATGCCAAAAGCGGGAAAACAACAACAACATGTATTCTTGTCAACAAAGCACAACTGAGAAAGAATTATTTTCAAAAAATAATAAAACAATTATTGAATTCGTTTCTCGTAGGATATGGGGAATTATTAAGGCCTCGGTTTGTGTTATCTGCCTCAGCCTTCGGCTTCGGCAGATAACAAACCTCGGCCTTAATAATTCCCCATATCCTACTCGACCTCATCCAATAATTGCTTAATATAACTTCATCGTTTCACTTACCTCACTTCCTGTTACTTCAGTTCGTATTAAACCAGCCTCTTGAGCCAATTTCTTTTTCTCCTTTTCAATCTTCAAACTGTATTAAATGAAATTGTAACACTGTCTCATACTAAACATGTATAAGGTAATAGGGCAATGCATGGCTCACAAAGTTTATCTACAAACCAAAATTTCATGCCATTTCTGTTAGCTGTAAATCTATTATGTAATGTATGCTTGTAATGTTTATACATGCATAAAGCTCAGTCATTCTAAACAAGACAAAAGTTGTATCCATGGGCTTTATGCATGTACTGTAGTCTTCTTTTCCTTTGCATGTGCAGGTGAAGCATATCTCAGAACTGGAATATTCATGGATTTGAAACTATGTTTGGAGCATCTATTAAACAGTCCCCTTCACAGTTCCTGTGCCATCTTGAAAGGTAGCCGTGCCTTTGCATCGAAGCGAGACGAAGGGTGAGCATGCAATGATAGATACCTTTTTCAACACCTAGGACAATTATTCACAGGTAGCATATCATTGCAAGCTCACCGTTCGTCTCACTTCAATGCAAAGGCATGGCTACCTTTCAAGATGGCACAGAGAACAGCTGTGAAGGGGACTATTTAGACAGCTACACAATACCGTGAACTTTACATGACAGTCCTGGGGAATATGATGTTCATTCTGACTGTTATTAATACCTTTTAGCTTCATAATCCTTTAAAGCCTTGTCAAATGGTTTCCGAAGTTCCTGCAAGAAATGAAAATGTATAATTTATATCAGTCATTGAGCTTCTGGCTTCAAGATATCATCCACTCCCTGAATGGATGGCCACCAATTTCGGTCCATATATATACCAGAAAACAGATTGAGAAACCATAGCAAAAATCATCAGCTGAGCAAGAGGTGCCAATTCTGAATTAGGACACTTTTATTTTGAGTATTTAAAAGAAATTCCATCATTGGTTAACCAACAGCAGAGTAGTTCCTGGCAACACCCTCCAAAGTAAAATAGCAATTTTGGCAAGGTTAAAACTAAAGACAAATAATGTATTTGCTGTCCCATACAGGTTTTTGCATCTATCAAGCTGGTAGTTAGGAGTTCCCCGAGGCTCCCTTATTGGGCTTTATATATGCTTGCCATTCTGTCCCCTTTGCAGGTGGTTGAAGCAGCTTAATTAGCAAATACATTTGGAACTATTTGTTACACCACCCATCTCTCACTCATAGGTACAGATATCCAAGGTAGGTATGTTATTACATGATAAGCAAGGGTCACTATTAATATTGATTATTCTTTTACTTCCCGCTACTATGTATTTCATTCCTTCCCATTTTGACCACATTTTTAACATGATTCTTAGATCTTTTGGTCTACTTACTCCCTTCACTTCTTTCAAATCTCCTTTAAGTAATGAATCCAATGGAAATAAAACCATATTGTAGTAATCCTTAAACTTAAAGAAGATAACATAACTTTATTACATACATTCGAACACAAAGGAATTATTATATTGTCTTTAGAATTATAATGTAACTACACTTCGTCAAGTGTTAAATAAAACTCAGAAAAATTCCAAGCCCTCAGTGTGACCAGTTTGAACCCATGACCTTCTACAAGAAGGACGTCCTGATATTTTTACACACACTGTACAATAATACAAATAATTCAAGACAGCTCATTTATGTATTGTGTCCACCACTACTCATTCCAAGCTGTAAGTTCTAAAAGCTGCTCCTTGTATGGGCCCTACATGTACCTACATGTAATATTAAGAAAGTCAGTCCCCAAAAGGTCGGTCTCACAAAGTTTTGGACAACTTTCTTGGGTCTCAATTAAGTCTTGTTTTTTTACATCTCAAAGTCTCAAATCTCAAATTTTGAGAACAAAGGAAAACCTGAGAAAGTGTCTCAAGCTTGCATGAAAAACACTTGTCTTATAGTCCCCATTCGTCTCGCCTTGACTAATGAGTTGTCATCCGTACTATTAATTTTGACCTTGGAATGGTCAACTTTTTGAGTGGCAGGTGACTCAGACAGTGTACAATACTTAATTCTCTCAAACCACCGCTCTGCCATATAATGCAACAGACCCGGTTGATATTTATTGCACCAAATAAAAGGTTGTCAATCCAAATTAATTTACATGCTACTGTTTTGCCAAACTTGAATCAGCAATTAGGTACACATGGCAGGAGCAGTGTGTGGAATAAGCCTCCAATTTTTGAAACCTGCATGGCTCTCCAACACCCTTATGTTCAAACACATGAAGCTAGAGTAGATTTCGTATGAGTGTGAAACGGACTGTGCCGTGCCGTGATGGGGTCAGTGCCATCAGTGTCTATGAAAACATTTGAATTTTCTATCATGACTGTGCCATGTCATTTTGACAGTCATATGAAATCTTCTCTGTTGTACAGCAAGCACAGATATTTTGTACAGTTAGAGTTACAATACCCAACATTTGCATGTATATGTACAACCAATCAGGATGCTTAGAGAAGTGTTCATATGACTGTGAAAACAGCCAGAAACAGTGCGGCACAGCATGGTTATGGCACAAATTTTGAATGTTTTATAGACATCACTATGGTCCATTTCACAAAACTACTCTGACTAGTTCTGATTGTAATACAGTTACAGTACAGAGAATTTAGGCACATTTCATTCCTTGACATTCAAAAAGATATAAAATCATCTCAAGCATGGTGAGATCTGAGACATATGTGTATTTACCTGGGTTGCCATTATATTGGATAATTCCTAAAAAAAATAAACAAAGTAAATCTAAATTGCTTCATGAGGATTTCAAAAATAGATGTTTCTTCTATATGTTGTTGAGAATATTCTATCCATTTATTCAGTTACTATAGTAGATTTCTATCTGAAGCTTGATAGAAAAGGCTGGTTAAAACATTCAACATTAACATAATAATCTGACAATTATTGACACAAAAGTTGATAAATATGAACAAACAGATCAAGTCAAGCTGGAAATCTAGACAGCCAAACAGATAGATAAAAACAATACTCAATTATTATAACAGAATGAGAAATGATTTATGCACCTTTGATACAAGAGAAAATTTCAAAAATGTTGTGCCTGAAGTAAAATAAAAACAATAGGTTAAAACACAGTTTAGGTAGGGTAGCCAATAGCTGATAGGATGATGGGAGTCCTCCCTCCCTTTCCCATGTTATGAAGCTTTGTCAGCCAATCTGGTTAATTTAGGATTCCTGTTGACTTGCTGACACAGGTTTCCCAATGCAATATACTCCTAAAGCCTGGTTCTCACTAGCAATGCAAGCATCAGTGCAAGCAACATACGCAGACTCAGTAGGGTACTGCTCATTAGCGGTGCTTGTCTTTTCTCACACCTCGGTGATAAATGCAGTACTGAGTCTGCGTATGTTGCTTGCGCTTATGCTTGCGTCGCTAGTGAGAATCAGTCCTTACCAATTCCTGTATCAGCTTCTCTAGATAACACTTGGGAGCCAAGTTTTTCTAAATTTTCTGCTTCAGCAATCTGGTTATTTATATGACCTGCAAATGAATAAATATGGTAATAAATTCTTTTTGTGGACAAATCTTCAGTAGTCACGGTTATATTATCATCTCAGTCTAAATTACATACGTAAATATTATTTGTGCATAATTTCTAAAAAAAGATATTGAGTTCTTTAGACATACTGCGTAACAGATCAGTTTTCATTATGAGTATGAATTGGACTATAACATGCCAGACTGTGACCATGGCATGATGTCTGTAAAAATGTTCAAAATTCCTGTTATAACCATGCCCATCTTGCCATGACAATGCAATGGGTTCATCAAGGGCAGGGCATGCACTGGGCAAATTGAATAGCTCTGAACACAACTTTGCTACCCAAGTTTTCATGGCTGTCTTGAGGAATTCAAACTAGCCTCAGTGCCAAAAGAATATTCCACCCTGGCAGCACTAGCAGATTCCAGCAGAATTATAGTAAGAACTTTTCCCCCTGGAGCATGAAGCCTCAAGAGGGACTGTGGCTTATCTCCATGTCTAGCAGTTGAGCCCCAGGGGAGAGTGCTCAGGCATTGGGGAAAGGGTTCACAAACAAAATGACACTAAAGTGGTGATCGAACCCCAAAAAGTGCCAATAAGGCTAAAACCAACCTCCCAAAAGCTGTGACTGCATACTAATCAACCCCCAATTAATGACTAATACTTGTCCTTATATATATATGTTAAAACCAGTATAGAAGCTTATAAGTAGACATCAAGGCTATACCAAAACATTTGCTACTTCAAAAATTTCTCCCAGAAATTCAGACATGATACTGTAGCCCCTAAAAAGTCACTCCAAATTTTTAACTTCCAACCATCCAAAAAGGCTTCACACCTCATCATCATTACCATTATGCCCTGGAAATTGAGTCAAGAACAAGTCAATTTCAAAACACATCTATGTCATCTTACCTAGGCCAGCTCCATGGAGTGCCTTGACAGATTTTTTCAGCTTGGATAAAACTGTTCTATCACTTTCAAGACTCTAAAATTCATTTTAAAAAAAACATTATTTTGCACAATTGTTGTTCAAATGTTTTCATCATTTTTAAAATTTTCATTTATAATAATTAATCTCTATCAATATAATTTTTACAAATTTTTATTGGGTATATGTCACATCCAACCTCTGAAACCTTACTCCACAATCCTGGAACTAATGACATTGAAGTGGACATTATATTATTACATCACTACATACATTATATTAGAAAATATAATAATACTAATAACAACCATAATAATTCATGATGATCATAATGATCCATCATCATCATCATCATCTACATCATTATTTTATTTTCAAGCTACAGTAGGAAGCAGCCCTCAGAGTCACTGGTTGTTATATTGACAATGGTATCAATTCCATAAATTATTGAAACAGAAATATGTCACTCGGATTAGAATAAATTAATATGGATTTAAAAAACAATTGACAACTAACAGAGAAAAAATGCACGATCTTAAAATTGAAGATCGCTACATGTAAACGAATTATATAATAATAAAATCATTGTTCAAAACGGTATAAAATTAATACATAATTATCTTCATTGCAATCAGTTCTGTCTGTCAGTATAATGTTAATTGCCAACATTGTCATCAAGGATCATATCAGCACTAGGTATACATGTTCGGGACACTTGAACACAATATAGAAATACTGATGATCTGCCTTAACAATCAAGAAAAATCGAGTTTTTTATAGCTTATATTGTTTTACACTCACAAAACACAGCTACACCCACTCAGAAGTCATTTTAATACAAGCTGAAACCAAAATAATGAATTTGAAAATTCCTTTAGTTGAATTCGCTTTCATATTAGCGGAACAGGAATTGAGGTCTGAATAAACGCCAAAAATAACTAATTTAGATAACTAATTTAGCAAATATGTAAAGGTATTTTGGTCTCACAAAAGAAATTCGTTTACACTTTACGAGATAGACAGTTCACTAATGCAAGCCTTGTCATGTTTAAGGTAATTTCTCTCTCTTGAGCTTTTACTGAAATTATATCATTAACGACCGGATTTCGGAGGCCATTACATTCTCCAATAAACGACACTCTTTATTCTTAGGCATACAATGGAATAGCAGTATTATAATTAGTAGAAATATCGCCTTGTTCTAACAACGTTAAAGTGAGCATAATTAACAGAGTTGACTGCTGTTTTCCCAGCGTTCAACCTCAGTGCAAGCCGACAAGTGTGATCTCCTTATTCGCACCTTCTTTTAACATTAAACTGCATTAAAGAAATTGATTCTTTAATTCAATAAAGTAAGTCTACAAATGGCCCTCACCTCTTCGACAAAATTTACCATATTACGGCAGGCGTTCATCGAAGCCCAAAAATTCGAAGTTGTGGGGGACGAGATGTCATCCCTTGTCTCTTGCAAGAAGTCCTTTGGAGTTATTTTGTCAGGCATGATGAATTGGGAAGGTAGGAATACAAATATCTAGGAAAACATCTCTCAAAACGTCAAGTTTGGCTGCGAAGTTGTGAAGTTTTTGGCTCAGACGGACGACGTAAGTTCCGGGCTCCTAGTGCCAGGCTCTTTCATCAGTGCGTAATAACGCCTAGCTAATTTCATACGTATACCGGAATTTTCACGTCACGTATCTCACTTCATTACCTTTACGAATCTTCACGCAAGACTCCAAACGATTTAAAATCATAAAATGGCTTTATACATAGGCCTTCGACTTTGATTTTTTAAAGTCTGGACTCCTTCCTCCTCCCTTCAAATAAGAATGACTCATTGACTGACTCAACAGCCCAGTATGGCGGGAACATTTACGTCTGAATACAGATATTTGTTATTTTTGGGCAGTTGTATCGTTTTTGTGGTATACTAGATATCGTACTTAGACAAGTTTATTATTTCCATTATGGCTCACTTTTTGTATAGTATTAATCGGATAGGGAAATTACTTAGGAAAATTTTGTATAAAATAGTCATAGCCGCAAGAGAAACCGCGCCTTTACGTAATCATGACGTACGTTGTTCTCGCGTCACTAGTATTTGTGGCTGTACTCTGGCTACTGCGGTGGTAAAGGTAAAAAGTAAAAGTGATGTGACGTGACATGTTTAAAGAATAAAAACATTTTGGAAATGTATAATTATATGCAACGAGATATCTGCAACAGAAAGTACGGTCCTTGCGTGATTGGCGACGTTCGGTCTTCAATTCAAGACGAGCGAATTGAGAGAAAGGGTACCACCTTGTTAGGACTCACTAGCACGAGTTTAATTTCTGTTTGCTTTTTTTGTTTTTTTGGTTAATTGTTTGTTTGTTTATTTGTTTAATTGATTGTTTGTTTAATTTGTCTGTCTGTCAGTCTGTTTGTTTGTTTGTTTATTTGTTTAAAATTGATTGTTTGTTTAATTTGTCTGTCTGTTTGTTTGTTTGTTTATTTGTTTAAAATTGATTGTTTGTTTGTTTGTTTGTTTGTTTGTTTGTTTGTTTGTTTGTTTGTTTGTTTGTTTGTTTGTTTGTTTGTTTGTTTGTTCGGTCGGTCGCGCGGGGGTTCTCTCTATTGCTGGGGTTCAAACAGCTAATGATCCCAGACCCCGTCCACACGTATATACATGCGTTTTCATTTGAAAACGCATAGAAGTATTTGCGTCCACACGATTCCGGTGACCGTAATTGAATCGTTTTAGAGCCATCCACACGAATTAATTGAAAACGAATACTTTTCGAAATCGCTTGTAACTTGTAAAAAATAGTGAATGCTTCATTGAAAAAAGCATTAAATAGTGCCATGACGTCAGCGTTTTCAAAAGTATGCGTTTTCTGGCGTCCGCATGAAAACGCATGAAGAGCGTTTTCAAAAGTATCCATTTTGGAGAGCGCTTTCGAAAGTATGCGTTTTCGGTGAGCGTTTTCATCGTCTTCCTGTGGACGGAAGGCCTGAACGCATGAAAAAGTATGCAAATGAAAACGCATTCGTGTGGATGGGGCTTCATTATCTGCTTCAAATTAAATGGTGGTCCACAATGTGCTCTCAACCACACAGAGAATATTCTATTGAAAACTTGTCTTCAGCTGATGAAAATTCCAAGATTTCACTGATGTAGTATAGACTTTCACTTCCTATAGATTTCACGAGTTGAGTATTGGACTGAATGTCTGGATTTGAAACCATGATTATTTGGTGTTTGACTAGTTCTTTCAAACGTATGTAGAGGGGTTTGGTACCCTTTCTCTCAAACATCGCGGTTCGTTCGTCAGCTCACGTTTCCAGAGAGCTTTCAGGAGCCCTGAATGAAGACCGTACGGTCCTTCTAATCACGTACGTAAGGACAGCGTACGTTTCTTTTGCAGATACCCTATCTCCCATGTAATTGCAAGCGATTGAGCTGATCACGCACTCGGGAAATGGCAGGCGGCAAAGACGATCACGTGACATACTTTTTCGGCCTGGCGTTGCGCATTTGGCACTCAAAGAAAGAGTGACTTTTCACGTTAACCACAAACGCAAAATGACTCACCCTCGCGTTGATACGTGATTCTTTCTGCCGTCTGCCGTTTCCCGTATACGTGATACCTAAACTCTTGATTATCTCACTATTAACCCTAAAACCACCAAATTAAATGGACCATAGGGCCCCTTCAAGATATTTACATGGTGCCCAAGAAGTAGAAAATTTGTAATATGTGTATAAAACTATTTGTATCAGCAAAATGACTCTTGTACATTAGCTTCTCACGAAAAATATCATTTTTCAAACAAAAATCTTAAAGCCTGAGTTTTTGAAAAAATGTTTAAAAAATTCCAGTTAAATGTCTGGCAAAACATTTGGTGGTTTTAGGGTTAAAAGCAGTTCACCTTCCTGTTTCTAACGCGCAAATACCGCATCTCCCAATTATGGACCAGACACCGGTTTTAAAACTGACCTTATCTTGCCTTCGTACGTCGTTAACAAAGTCCCAGAAGGAATGTACCTCCTTTAGTTATTACAGTACTTTTCAATTGAATGCAGGAACGTATCTCCCAATAAGGACAGCCTGCCTTCTTATTATAACTACGAACTCCGTGCTGCGATATTAATTAAGGATAGCGTACTTTTCTATAGCGGAATACAGTACGTTGACATTTATTATAATTAATTAAGGACAGCATACTTTTCTATTGCAGTACGTCTGCCGTAGTACTGCATGCGAAGTACAGTGTCCTGACTCTCGGGGAGGTACGGTATCTGCAACAAACTGAAAAGCATCACGGAACTGAAAGGGTTACGGCATGGCGGCGTATCATACGTAAACATTGTGCAGAAATGTCTGCTAGGAGTAAGAATGGTAAGGGAATCCGGAATGATGCAAGATTCCGGGTTCGTAGTTCACTGTCTTAGAGATTCAAATGGCCGGATTCCAGATTCCAAAGGCTGGGTGTCGGATTCCGGATTCCAAGGACTGGATTCCGGATTCCAAGGGCTGGATTCCAGATTCCAAAATCAAATTATTCGTGGATTAAGGTTTCGAATGGGGCGAAATGGTCAAGAGAGCATATAGATAGAAGAATGAGACTCGCACGTCTTGTGATGATGTGTTTCTACGCATTTGGTCTATTCTTAGACCACCTGCGACTTCCGTGGCTGAAGAAAGCTAGGCAGACGAGACCTAAACCAACGCAAGTTTTACCCGTGTCGTCTCGTTTAAACACCGCTCCACGCATGCGCAAGTCAATTATAATGCAGCTTTTTCGAAACCTCCAAACGAAAATCACCTGGTTGCAGGACAAGAAAATTTGGATTGTTTGTGTTTGAATCACATACACGGGATACGTCAGAGCGGATTACGCGTGACCTACTTTTAACGCGCCTGGCGTTGCACGTTTTGGCACTCAAACGAGAGGGTGACTTCTCACGTTTACGACAATCGCGAAATGACTCACCCTTGCGTTGAAACGACAAATCAAAGGCCCCTATGGCTAACTCGTGGATATAACGTGAATAGATATGTACCTAATAAAAGTACCTAATAAATGTCCCACTGCGTACACTGCAAACTGCTTCACTCTATCATATAACTTGAAATAATGTCGTGGATTGACCGAAATGACCACAGGAAGCCCAAGCAAAACATTTTAGTAAAATAACGAGTTTTCATTTGAAGACAAAAATTTCAATAAATCAATAATTTCTTTAGCGAAAAAGAGTCTTTAGCTATAAAAGAAGAAAAAAAATGTGTCAAAAAGAATAAAAAAGTGAAAAAAATTGACCACCGCCTGGCCGAGACTCGAACTCCGGACCTTTCGTTTGACCATCCAGAAGTTGCATGTCTTCGACTAGTAAATTTGGTGTATTTATTCAATGTGTGGTTACAAACAAAACAAATGCAAAAATGCTTCTCTCTGTAGCAAAACCGGTCGCTATAAATATAAAAGAAATTGCTTCATAAAACACTAAGTAAGCCAATAAACTAACTCAATACGCCTTTTTGTTGCTGTTTTCGGCTAGCGGACTCGATGGCCTTCATAGTCCAGACGCTGGGCCCTCCTTCGCCGCTCCTCTTTTTTATATGGGCTTTCTGTGTCAATAAATCAATAATTTCTTTAGCTAAGAAAGAGTCATTAGCTATAAAAGAAAAAAAATCTGTCAAAAAGAAAAAAAAAGTGAAAAAAAAAAAATTCACCGCTGTGCCGGGATTTGAACCCGGACCTTTCGCTTCGAAAGCCAAGGGCATATCCACTGGACCATCCAGAAGTTGATTGGTTTCGTCTGGTGAATTTTGTATATTTATTGTCAGAGTGTGGTTACAAAACAAATGCAAAAATGCTTCTCTCTGTGCTCTGTAGCAAAATGCCGCTATAAATATAAAAGAAATTACTTTACAAAACACTAAGCCAATAAACTAACTCAATACGCCTTTTTGTTGCTGTTTTCGGCTAGCGGACTCGAGGCCTTCACGCCGGCGGCGACCGACGACTGCAGACTGCTTTCAAAATGTTTTCGTTTGTTTAACTTATCTACTTTGACTGGCTTGTGATAATAGAGTACGAACACTAAAAGCTTGGATTACTTTGATGTTGCACTTAAAGAGATTTTTGTCGCTTAATAGCGATGCACAAAGTCCGTGGTTATCGACTCGTACCCAGACTCTAACGGGTATCTGCTAACACCTGAGTGAGCGAGTGACACCGAGTCCCCACAATAACTCCTTTCTATGCTTCGCATATCCACGAGTTAAAAAGCAAAAACTACGTCAAATTTGGCATGCATGCAGGTTTCATATGGACGCGCGCGCATGCAGAATCTCGGCATCCCCATACCCACTCACTAGCGCACGGCCTTCCATTCACGGGGAACTCACATCCTTGTTTCGACTTTCTTCCTTTACGTGTAGCTTTTAACTTTAAATACATGCACTTAAAAAGGGCTGGCTCGGAAAAATTGGACCACCACTCATCACGCTTCCGAAGTAAAATAAATTACCTCTACCTTACCATTACAAATCTGAAACTGATCTGGCATCTTTGGTAGAATATGGCGCAAATCATTGGTTTCATAAATGCGTTCAATGGATCTTGTAAGAAAGATATTTGTACAGATCACGCTTTCTTGTCCATCAACCATGCGGTTCAAGACTTTTTATAGGACACCATTAGTCCAGACAACGACAAAGACATTATAACAAAGATTTTCTTTATTGAATATCCAATACTTTAGTCTGTGACTGCAGCACAGAGTTTAAAGTTCTCTTTTCTCCCAACCTGTGGGGTTTAAGACCTCCAATCCAACTGTGGGATTGTCATGTCCAATAGCTCTCCAATCGTCCCTTACTTTAGCTATAATATCCCTTAAACATTTCTTACCTATGTTGAAAAACTAAAATTCTAAGATCTTAAGTTGGTCTGTACAAGTGATTGATATACTTACAGAGTTGGGTAATAAAGGATGTTCATATTTACACATATATAAATACCAGTAACTTAGCCAATAGAGAAATAATATTATGAAAGAAGGCATCAGAAATTCAAGAGATTTTCAAAACTTCTCAAAGCGTACCCTAGCTAGCTGCAAAGGTGTGTGGACTACAAGCTGCAAAACTAAATATCCAAAAACACTACCCAAGAAAAGACCTTTGTAATCAGGGTATATATACTTTATGCAAAACACTCACTAAGCAACCTGAAAATTGCAAACCCATCAAATAGTAACTGCCGATGGAGCAGTAGAAACTGGTTCACTAAATCCTACAGGAAGAATGAAGCATTGTCATCAGTAGCTAGATCTGGGACTGTCTGGTCTGGTATCTTTTGGTCCACTTTACAAGGGCTGTTGATTGGAAATGTTGAGTTGAACCACGGGTGTTCCAGAATTTCAGCAGCAGTTAATCTTTCAGTGGGTTCTCTTCGCATCATAGACCTTATCAAACATTTTGCCTTGGAAGACACTGTGTCAGGAATTGAGAAACTGCCTCGTCGTATTTTGGAGAACAAAGCAGTGGGCTCACTATCATGGAAAGGGTACCGCCCGACTACCATGGTGTAGAGCATCACTCCTAGACTCCAAATATCAGCAGCTTTACCAGAATAACCTCCTACTGATTGCAGGATTTCAGGGCTTACATAAGCTGGACATCCATGTTTGTCTTCAAGGGTGTCATCGTTTCCATCTAGCAAACAGGCATCATCTAATCCCTCAAGTTTGACTTTTGTCCTAAAATGATAATAAGAAAATAATTGTTAAGATGACATGAAACAAAAATATATCTTTAGTTAATTACTTTTCTTAGTCAACATCCACAGACACAACATACGGTGATACAGCAAATTTGAAAAGACATCATTTTGTTATTGTCCACCCCCCCCCAGCTCTACAGTCCCCCCCCCCCTTCCCAGCTCCCCATCTCTGCAGTCCCTGCATCCAAACTGGAAGAGCCTTTTTCTTTGGTCTACAATCCAAAAACAGAGAGATGAAACTCTCAAATTTTTCCAGATATGTGTGAATATAATCTTGCTCTGCATCACTACACCCACAAACTGAATATACATCCAAATTATTCATGGTTCCAACTCCCCTTAGTTACTGTGGCTATGTCCTACAAGCTCAATGATCTCAGAATTAAAAATTCTGTTTGCTGAAAATTGAATATAAATTGTTTTAATTGTTTACTGCTGTGTGAAAATAAAAGAAAATTGCCTTGTAATCCTTGTAGTACTCTATAAAACAGATAATGAGTATTTGTTTGTGGGCCAAAATTTTAATTCCAGTGCAAAAACTGCTACAATAATGATTGGTTTGCTATTGTCTTATTCAGAACCATGAATTAGATAATCATCTAGGTGTCAATAAAAAGCCTATCTATGAATATAAAGAGTGGTAACTAAGATACAAGATAATTGACAAAGTATTTGTCACAATAGTTATCCATCACAATGGAAATGAAGCTTTTGAGATGATGAAATATTGTTTGATAATGTGAAATATTCCTCTAAAGAAGAACAGCTTAACAAATAAGAGTGGGATGGTCAATGGTATTTTGTATTGTAATCAAACAAAAAATATATAAGAAGTGTACAAAATGTTTAACTTATAATCAAAACTCATTAGGAATTCAAGTGTGAATTATAATTTAGTTTTTCTCTACAAGAATAGAGCAAAAACAAAAAGGATTTTGTACAATTTAGCCTATTTAGTTACTACTGTATGTTGTTTCATGGCATTAGTGTTGGTGTCTACCAAAATATGGTCAACGATAATTATGTGATGAAAAACAAATTTGTATACCCTGAAATTCACTGATAAAGAATCTGGAAAATTTTTGAAGGTCACAAATGCATCTTCTACAAAAATGAATCTGTATTTATTAATCATGTATCTTCTCGGTCACAGTCTGGAATAAACTTACAGGAAAAACATATGAACAATGCCAGTCAAATTGAAGAACAAAAGAATTAAGCACATGTGAAGTCTAACAAAGCACACTTTAAAAACCTGCTGTACAATTCCTACCATGTGAAATAGTAGCATTTTGCAACAGACCTATAGGTCTTTATACCATCAGTGCATTTTGAAAAGGATTGTCATTTTAGTTTAATATCATAGAACATCATTCAGTTTATATCACGGGACATTATTCAGTTTGAACAGTCATAGGGCATATCTGCATTTGTACACAAATGTACATGTACATCTTTCCAAATTCTTACTAAGGCACTTACAACTGCACTGTACAATTTTCAACACTGAAAAGGGATGTATGTATAAAATAAAATGGCAATTTTTTTGTGTCTTGTATAAAATATTTTGCACATAAAATAAGAGAACCCTGTGGAAATGTTTCACAAACATAACAAAGAGAATGGTCTTTTGTTTGCCATGCAAGTGATTATTTCTTTGTTAAAGAACACTTTTTTGTTTATCCCTTTGTTTCAACTCTCTGGAGAAAATAATCATATAGCATGGCCCATGGGCTTCTGTAGCAGACTTCTGCATCTGCCGTCCTGCACAAAAAGCCATGTGGTTTTTGGACAGCACATGGAAGCCTAGGTATTCTGACATAAAATGCCAAAGCTTTCAAAAATGATTTAAACACAGTGAATCATAGATCTCAAATGGCAGTTAACAAAGTTTTGAATAACATACACTTGAAGTTGGATCAGGTGTAAATCTTTCGTTAACTGTTATCAGAAAATGATTTTGTTAGCCAATGAAGAAAAATTATTTGACGAAAAAAAGAATGTTTAGTTTGTTCAACAGCAGCAAACTTTATTTGCAGTTTTAAATGGAATACAATATTGGTTAACATAAAAGAGCATTTTGTTTGCAGCCCAAAATACTTTCATGACTTTGACAAAATAAAGTTTTCATGAGGTCAAAATTACTCAGGTTTTTAAGACCAAAAGTTCTGTTGGCAACTGTGCAACATAGGTGAACTTAAATCTCATATTTGATTTACCAAAAATAATATTGTTCAGTTGTGTAAGATATAATTCCTCATTTCAACCCTATTTTTATTCTCATAGTCTGAGTATTGACAAAAAGGCAGAGACACACCCAACTTATTGAAGTCTCTTTGACCTCTACTGTTCATTAGTCACATGGAGGGAAACAATGTAAAAAGAAATGTTCTTAAAATACAATTACTGATGTAAATGCTTTCACCAATATTATGGAGTCAATGAGGTGAACTGGAGAATGAATAGGTATATAATTACTGCTATAGCTACTAGAGAATTTTCTTAGGTCAGATTATAAGGTTGTTCTAGAGAATTATTTGAGAAAATGATCTAAATTTAAACATTTTTATACAGTTTCCAGTTATGTCTTCCATGTCAAAGGGACAATCTCTTGCCACGCTTTCCAGCAAAACTCAAAAGAACAAAGTGTGAACGTGAAGTGCCTTTTGTCAATTGTTCTTGAAATTTGTAAAGAAACTGACTTCGTCTAAGACATGCGAACAAACACGTGGCTAGTCGGTGAAACAACGTTCGATTTGTTCGATTGCCACGTGGTTTTACGTGCCACGATTCAAAAATGATTTCATGGACAAGCAACTCTAGCTTTGATACACAAACATCAAAAACGAAAAATATGAAAACATTAAAACAGATACAAAATGTACCAAAAAGGAAACGCGACCACAACACACGGATTATGTAAATGATTAACCTAGCATTTCCTTTGCGGTAATGACAGGCCGGAGCGAATTTCCCGCCACATTGAAAAAGAAACAATTCAAAATCGTTGGCGGTCATAAAACGAAGCGGTCATCCTAAATCTAGCAGAGCGAAAAGGAAAAATGGAAAACACAAATACAAATATTCTCTCATGGGACGAGGCAAAAATCTGGTCCATAGGACAGGGCCGGAAGTGATTTCACAACTAAAGGATCTCCGAAATCAAAGAGAACTCGAAAAAGACTTTTTGCCATTTTAAAGAAAAAATTATATTAAGATAAATGAGTCATTTTGGCAATTTAGATCCCTAGATCATCCTTGTCTTGACCAAATATGAGAAATATTTACCACATTTTATTACAGGTGACGGCATATCTCAAGGAAGGAAAAGCGTCACCAATGACATGACACGCAAGCATTTTTGGTTTGTGAGTGGAGTGTGTGACTTATCTCCACTGAAATACATACACAAAACGCAATATTGTATTACGATCGAAAGTTCTTTGGCCTTCACCTTTTTCTTCGAAAGAAAATCGAAGGTCTTGGCTTTTAAGATAGAAAAGAAGCTTTGACCGAAATAGTTTGTTTTGTTATGTGTCACGATTTTAATGATGTTACCTGACAACAAGCCCCGAACAAAGCAACAAACACTACAATATGACCGAACCGGTGACTTCCACGAGGCTCCGAGTGATTCACATCAAACAATGCTCAAAAGAATTGGTCTAAGCCATATGTTTGGACATTTCCTGACTCTACTGACACAGGTCTACTAATATAGAAACTGTAAAACCCCACTCCATATGCTTACCTCTCTTCATTTTGGAAGACAAATTTCCTTAACTTGAGGTCCCTCAAGACTACACCCGAAGAATGACAGTGAGATACCACACTAGCTATCTGGCTAAAGATCTTGCTTGCTTCCTCCTCTTTCAGCCTTCTTTTAGTTCTGACATAACTGTGAAGGTCTCCATAGGATTTCTCAAAAAATATGTAGGCATATGAGTCACTGACGAGGATTTCAACAACTTTGTTGATGCCTTCGTGTGAAGTCAGATGAAAAATCGGAGATAAAGTTTCACGAAATAAGTTCACCTCTATAATTTTACATGATAATTCTTTTTGAGTTTCTGTATTGATGGCTCGATGAAGATTTCCACTACCAGAACGTTCGAGTATAATATATTTATCCACTTTACATATCTGAGGGGTTTCCTTGGATCGTTTCGGTGGAGTAGGCTGTAGTCCTATGGTCAAGTTTGGTAATGGCGCACTCGGTTCAATATTTGTTTTGGACGCATAACGCTGATAGGGATGAAACCGCACCGTCGAATTGTTCATCTAAATAGCTTTATAAGCCCAACGAATAATGTAGATATTGTAGGAAATATATGCACTCTCCTTGGTCGAGAAATAAGCGAACAGAACAAGCGTGTGGCAAAAATTATTCCGTATTGCCAACTAAGCACAATGACGTTGCAACATAAACGGATCGCTCTGACGATGGCATCAAATTTGAACTGCGATTTCTTTCGAAATCACTCTTCGTAACGACTTGAGCTGTAGTTCTTCCAGTCAAAGACCTCTTCTTCGGACTTGGGAGGCCCGTTTGGCCGTCCCTTTAACAGCTAAGCGCAAATAAACAGAACATTTTGTGGCGTAACAGTGAAAATGTCTTCTCGTTGCGAAACTACGAATGATCGCAAAAAACCTGACGCAATGAGTTTAGTGTGTTAGCAAGCCTTATCCAAATATGGAAGTGTTACGTCAGTCCTAATGTCATCTGACGTTATTTACGAGATCTGATTGGTTCCTGAGACAATGGTAATTGTTCATCACAAAAAACACTTCCGGGGAGCGATAAAAATTTTCTGAATTGAATGTAAATTTGAAGTTTTATGCGTCATTTTCTGCCTCCTCCTCTATATTGATGAATCGTACAGAAAATTTATCAATTATAACTTTTAGTTAGAGCAAAAGAAACGAAAATTTTGCCATAATCCGTTATCAAACTACTGGCCATCAGAGAGTTCTATGTGTGCGTGCCACATATAACGCGAACCACAAACGTGAGTCACGAAATACTTCTGTATCGTGACATGAATATATTGGTCGAAATTTTCGCTAAAGACACCTTGTCGCTGTTTTCCTATTTTTTTCAAAAAAGTCCTATCGAATTGGGCTTGTACCTAGTTAGATAGAAACCAAACTCATAACCAACAAGTTTGACTGGCATATTAGTGCCTGTAAACGTGACAGACGATTGGAACAGGTTCTTTGCCTCAATGGTTCTATACTAATACAAGAATATTCTAGTTCAATTACGGAAACCTCTCGTCATCAAGAAGCTCATAAATTGATTTTTTTTCAGGAATAAACGGCTATTTGTCTATATCTCTGTTGGAAAGTGTTCCATCTAGTATTTTTGAGATATTACGGGAATAGATTTGAGCATAGTTTATGATTTATATAGCAGTGTATCAAATGTGTGCGGGGTTTGAGTGGGTGGAATGAGTAGGCCAAAGTTGGTCGTAAAAAAGGAAAAGAAATACATGTTTCCCATTCTTCGTTACGGTAATTACAGATTCATCGTTAGGTTGCAATTGAGTTTATTCTCATATTCATTCGTTTATCTCATTATTTGTTTATTTATATCTATATTTCTTGGCTGGCAAACCAAATGGTAAGTTTTTCCGAAAATTCGTATTTAATTACTACCAGTTCAAAATTAAATTCACTCTTCAGCAAATTTGAATAAAAAATGCAAAATTTGACTGAAAGATTATTTAGCAGTTACCAAGCTGATATGTTTTATATATATACTATATTATATCAGTTTGGTATATCCGCCTTTTTTTATCGACATGCATACAGTGCCAATAGATTTTCAAAGAAGATTGCATTATTATAAAACCTGAAATTATAAAAACTGAAGTAAATAATTAAACATTACTGACAGTCAGTCCTTGATCGTGAAAAGGTTTGGGTTGCAGAGCTCTTGAGTCAAAGCTAGATAACTGAAAGAGTAAACAAAAACGATTCGATCGCGAATGATCATATCAATTTGATCTAATCTCAAAAGGACGCGTCCTTTCTCTAGGTCGAAGATATGATGAATGACTTATCATACACACACTCATCATCAATGAAGATCGCCCAAATGACGTTCTTCTTTTAGATGAAGAAGCCTTATTTTGAATAACTTTACCCGCGTAGCAACGACCAGATAATGATTGAAATCAGCCCACTCTTTCTCGTATGTGAACGTGACCTTTCTGTCTATTTCTTTCTTTCTTTCTTTCATTTTTCTTTCTTTCTTTCTTTCTTTCTTTCTTTCTCTCTTTCTTTCATTCTTTCTTTTTCACTTTCTCTCTTTTTCTTTCTTTTCCTCTTTCTTTCTCTCAAATCTTTCTTTGTTCTTTTATTCTTTTTCCCTTTCCTTCTTTTTCCATCTGCCTTCCTTCCTATAATCATTTTACATCGGTTTCCTTTCATTTCCCGACTTTGCTTTTTTTGGTTTCTTTATTTGATCTTTCGATCGTTTGTTCGTCCTTTCCTCCTATGCATGTCTTCTTTTTTTTTCTTTCCTTTCCCTATTAGTCTCCTTACCTCCGGTCTTAGTAATTCTTTCTTTCCTTCATTTCTTTCTTCTTTCTTTCTTCCATTCTTTCATTCATTCATTCATTCATTCTTTCTTTCTTTCTTTCTTTCTTTCTTTCTTCATATCTTTCCTTTCTTTCTTTTATTTGTTCATTCTGGTAATCGTCCTTGGTTCTATCTGTCATATTAAGTTCTTTCTTCGTTTTTCTTCGCCCTATGCATTATGCATTCTTTCCAGTCCTGTTGCAATGTTTTTGTCAATTATATTGTTATTTTCCTCAGTGTCACCTCTCTAAAATCGGCTATTGATAAACACATTTCAACGGCGTCTCGATCTTGCAGTTGGAAATTAACGTGGAAATGGGAGCATCCTTCCGTACAAATGTAAACTCATATTATCTCATTATATTCTGTTCAACGACAAAATAAATGAATTGCACATGAATGAACGCCACAAAATGTTCTCAACCTCAAAAAGATGGTAGAGTTTTGGAATATGGCATTTCGCAAGCTTTTTCTTTTTCGGCTTGAGTGTTTAAAGAATTCATTATAGATGTTTTAATGGCGGCACAATTGGAAAATAAAATACGTCTTTTGTTTTCCCAAAGGAATTATCACAAACTACCCACTCCCTGTATCTGTTGACGTCGTTTTCGTTAGGAAGTGGGCAGACCTTTTGTTAGAGATTTAATGCTTGTCTCCGCGTGCTACACGAGCTTAAATCTTATGAAAGTAAAATTAATTGTAAAACAGATAAAGTACATACAAGTTCGTTCAAATTTATTATTTTTTTAAATATAGTGAGAGGATTAAGAGAAATAGTGTGAGGATTACTGGAAATTGATTATTGCCCAATAGGACACAACTATACTCTCAGGCTTGGGGGTAATCTGCACTTTATCCCTTGATTTTGTAAACACTTTATTACGTTATTTGTTGGGAGCTCAGAAGTCATTATCGAAGAATTACAAACATCGCAGTATTGATAAATCAAGTACATCTTGAGGTAATAGTGATATGCCATATAAATCTGGTGGCTCAATTCAAGTCAATTTACGACCAGAGCGGACCAGAGTGATTTCTTCCGTTTGGACTGACCACCAACGAAGTGACGTAAAGCATTAGTTTTTGAAGGGTGAAAGTTGTTCTCCTTTATAACTGAAGTATATAGCCTACCATTGATAGAATAACTGATTACTATTCAAACTAACATAACTTTGAATAGGGTCCAAGCCAGAGACGTGCGACAAAAAACTGCGTCCATGCGGCATGAATTGACCGGACGAATCAATCAGATCCACATTAAGGGAGTCTTATTTTCAACGTAAAATTATTATAAACATAAAAAAAATTAAGATTGGAAAACGTGAGTTAAAACGTGAGTCGCAACGTGAAAAATGTTACTTTGTTTGTATAATATGAAATGCAATTTCACCCAAAGCAAACAATGCCTTGATATACCGCGCGCGACATACCGCGGGCAAAAATTGAAAATTGAACCGGATAGAACAATGTCTTCGTAGAAATTACTGCTTTGTGATACCATAGCTTTGGTGAAAGAAAATTGATTCCAAATGAATTGAAGAAATCAGAAAATTAATGTCGAAAGTAAACCGGCGGCGTTTTAGTTTTGAGGGTAATTTTGACATTATTCGTCGAATGAATCATAGTAGCGCGTAATGCCATGATTCTTTGTTTGTCGTTTGTCCTATGTTCAGATATTTTAAAGCATCAGAACATAAATACAATGAGAATACAGACCGCTTAATAGACCGGACGTATTCTTCTTCGGTTTTGAGGAATCTGGCACTGCAACCATAATAGGATCATCCGGAGTTTCGCGCGCGCTCAGTTTCACTTTCAATGGAATATATTAAGCCAAGACTCTTTGTTAGGATAGCAAAATTCTTTAGAGCTTACAAATCATTTCCTTTGGCTATTATGTTTTGTACCTTTGTGATAATCAATTCAGAGCGACACAAGACAAACGATGAGCACAAAAGGAGTCTACCTTATGTGTTGTAATCCGCCGTCGGCTTTTTTATAAAATATAACAAAGTAAAGCGGAATTAAGTGGGTTCAGTGAAGTTTTTGCTTTTCTTTAAAACCTCTACTATCTGTACGAGTGTTTTATTCGATATTTTGACAAGCGTTAAGATGAAAAACCAAGAGCAGTCAAATGAACAACGGATTTCTCAATCGTTGCTTTGTTCTATGAAGTTAAAAGAGACGCTAATCACTTCCTTGTTTAGGAAGTATATTGTGTCAAACATAACCTTTTAGAAAAAACCGTATTGTTCAAAAAACGCGAACCGCGCACGAAATAAAGACATAAATCTTACATTTATCAAAAAAAAAAAAAACCACTATGGATCAATGTCACAGGGAGTCTTCAAGTCTATTCCTTTTATTCCCGAGTTTTTTTTTCTCTCTCTCTCTCTCTGTCTCTGTCTTTATTACCTTTACGTTCATATTGACATTAACGAGAAGTCAGTTACGAAAAACATTTCAATATTGCCCAACTTTTGGTCTCAGTTGTGCAATCCTTTCATTACTTCTTTCCTTGCTTGAAGAGGCCAACAACATCATTGAATATACTTCAAATTGTGTGTCTAGCATTACATAACTGAGTTTTAATACATATGTCGAGAAACTTGAAAGGACAATGTCCAAACTGTCCATTGTGATTGGTAATTTTTCAACACATTTGCGTCACAAAAGTTCGGTGACGCAATTACGCGGAGTAGCACTTTTACTGATACGTAAAAACCCACTACGCATCAATATAAAGACATCGAAACAATGAAATCACAGACTACCGGTGCATACGTAAACAATTTTCCCAGCAATGCCTCATTCATTGAACACTTGAGAGTAAAGTTACGCAATTTCAATACGTGAAGTATGGTTTGAAAAGTGAAAAATATTTGAGTGGATTTTGTGACATATTAAAAATTTTGAACTGTAAAATGGCGGGAAATATTGCCGGCAGAGCACGCGCTGCACATTTGTTGGTGCTTTGGAGCCAAGCGGCTCGATACACTTGAATCTGTTACAATCGTTCTGATGGCCCCTCAACTGGCCCTCAAAGCAACTGGAGAAAGAAGTTGATGGTTTAATAGGGATTGATCGAAAAGCTTTCGACGCAATTTCGTATAGACAAAATAGTTTTTTTAACTTAACGAAGAAGTCTAATTCATTTTTGTGTTGTGGTTTATTCTGTGGTTTGAGTTTTTCAGAACGTTGTCTTAATCAAGATGTTTCATTGTCAAATTGTGGGGAAGTTAGTGTCATTCGGCTACTAATTTCAAAGCGTGCACTTGAAAGAAAGCGGTTTAAGTTTAAAATTTCAAATGTATGTGTGCTGTGTTTGAGATGGTCGAAAAAGGCTTTAATTCACCAATTTGAAGCTTTTGAAAGTTAGCATAGCGGTTTAATTCACATTTGAATAAAAGATCTAGATCTTGAAGTGCTGTTCTTGAAATGAGTCATTCGTTAGTTATTCAGTCGAACATTTCGCAAGTGTTAGCCCGTGAAAAACCAAGTCACATTGCACCTGTCGCCAACTTATAAGTCACTTTCGCTGAGATTTGAATATTATTATTGATTTTTTGTTTGACTGATATTTGAATAAAAGGTACTTTTTAACTTAAACTATAATAAGTGTTTTTGTTGTCAGTATCTTTGCTCCCTAGTAGAGATTCAATCCACGCTATTTGATCGACATTAAAAATCATCCTCTTTCCTTCCCCACCAAAGAAGAAGATTTGGCCAACTTCATTTGTTGCGTGAGTATTAAAGGTAGTGATTCAGTATCTCCCTTCACAGAAAATTTTTTAAGTTCATTAAATTTTTGCCTCCACTATTTTTTCAATAGCTTTGTCCGTCAGGTGACATTGTTTGGAAATGCTCCAAAAGTCATTTAAACGACTAATATAAGTCTTTTTGGTGTTCATATTCAAAGCAGCACAAAGCTGACATGTCCATGGCGCGTACGTTACTTCTTTGTAAGTTTTCCTCCATTCAAAGTATTCGCTATAAGCTCTCTGGTTTCTATCCAGATAAACCAGATAATCAGCTAACTGTTTTACCGATTTGAAGCTCATTGCATTAATAAAAGACCCAGGTATTGCGAGTTCAATATTGCTATAATTGCCTCCTCCTAAGACAATAGGTACAATACCCAACTTCAATGCGCCCCAGTACTTCTCGGTTATATAGTCCTTGCAGTTTGAGTTCTCAAATCCAAGCTGAAACTTGTATCTTTCTCTCAGTTTATTACATTTTGGATCGTCTAATCTGCAGTCTCCAGATTCTTTAGTACCTACATACCCAGCACACTTTCCATACACATCAACTTTAATATACTTAAGTAATTTTCTAATAAATTTCTCTCTCGGTAATTCGCAATGGCTTGAAGCCCAGAAGACGAAGTGGTCCTTTTTTCGTAGTATTTCTTTGATTTTGGAGTCTTGATTTTGAACCCCGTTAGTAACTCTATAATAGTATCCGTATGGTGAATAAAAATCTGAATCTCTACGGTATGTGAGAGTATAATGGAATAAGTTATTAAGCCATTTGCTGTCAGGATTAAACATAGGACTTTCAAGTGCAAAGTACACCCATTTTTGACTTCTTGGTTTTTGTTTGGCTATCCTAAACATTTCTATTCTTCCAGGTAAGTCTTTAGCGTGAAACAGCACGGCATCAGCTTTACGAAATTTGCTGTTATCAAAAGTTAGCTTGCACCGAAAGTAAGGGCACGAGATGCCCTCCCAGACATTAAATCTGTCAGTACTGTTCATCCAATTCCAGGGCTTTTCCGAGAAAAATCCTGTATACGCAAGTACAAGCTTCATTGGTCTCTTTTTAGCCATTTGGGAATATTCAGCAAAGCCTTTGGTCTGGGACTCATCTTCTAGCTTCCTTTTCACTCGTGTTAATTCACTGTTAATTACTCGTATTCGATCATCAACATGGCGAGGTTGTTCGTACGACTGTAGAAAGTTGTTTTGAAGCTGAAAGTGGTTTGAGATCCAAACAATTCCTGTACATGCTACTAATGCTGCAGCAATACAACGACGGAATGTTAAATGACTTAATAAGAAGCTAACTACATCCATCGATCTTCTGAATGAATCTTCATAATAACGGTAGAGGTTATGTTTACCATATTCTTCACGGTTTGTGCCCTCGAAAAGAGAGGAGGACTGGTCATTTGAACTGTTTGAATATTATAACAATGGTGCTAAGTTCTCTGGTTATTCATGAAAAAACCTAGTCCTATCGTGATTATATGAGGTCCGGCCGAGAACTGGCTACATGTAGGTCCCTAACCCTAACCCTAACCCTGACCCTCATTCAAATATGGCGCAAACACAGGAATCCCAACATATGGAAACACAAGTGAAAATGCTAGAAGCGCCAAGTTATAATGTACAATCTTTTATAAATAAAACCATCTACACTCTGACGGCTTCGAAGGGGATTATATATATATTCTACCATGTTTCGATGTTTGGGTTTTTTTCTCTCTTTTTCCAATTTCTTTTCCCTTGGCAAAAATCAAAAGCTTGAGTTTGAGTGTTGTGCGTAAATAAAAACATTGAATGTAGTGGCAGTGAGTGTAAATGGTAGAGGTTATTTCGCCAATTCGCGAGCTTCAGAACGACATTTCGCGTCAAAAGGTCCCGTTATTAGGGCTAGATAAAGGATAGGTTTAGGGCTAGGGACTGGGATAGGGTCTACCTCTAACCTAGCCCTAAACCTAGCCCTAAAACTTAAAATCTAGCCCTAATAATGGGGTCCTTTGACGCAAAATGTCGTTTTGAAGCTCGCGAAATAACCTCTACCAGTGTAAATGTACGAACGCGCACACAATGCAAACTCTGCGCGCAAAACAGTGTTGCAGCGTACGTGTGTGTCCACCCCTGCAAATGTTGCAGGTTTAGGATCGAGTTCTACTTCTGCAACATTCTCTGCAACTTTGCGCACAACATTGAAGGGGTGGACACATGGTGTAACTGTGTTGTGCGCAACATTGCTGGGGTGAACACACGGTGTAACTGTATTGCGTGCAACACTGCAGGGCCGGGTGTCCACACGCGGTACAAATGCGTTGCGCGCAATGTTGCAGGGAATACCTTAAGTTTTTTGACAGAGTAGAACAGGGGTCTTGCACAAAGCAAAGAAAAACTGAGACGTTCAGTTTTGAATAAGAAACATTTTCACACTCACGCAGTGGGAGAAGAACTATTGTTTTGTCAGACTGGGAATGACCGTAAGGGATTTTGAATTTTCGATGGGAATCAATATGACGACTTTAACTATTTTATTTCTGTCAACATTATCTATATGTTTTATCATTGCAGTTGTTTGGGGAAACTGCAGGTCCTTAATGAGAAGTGGTGATGAGTATGTCAAAGTAAAATGATGACGATGATGCATGATGATGATGACGATGATGTTGAAGATGATGTTTTTCATTTTTGTGGTGATCATGACACGTATGTGGGTGAAAACAGGACATTGGATGGTGACAGTGATAAGGGTTGTGATGGTGGTTTCTAATGTTGATGATAGTGATGAAGATGATTTAAGATATTGATTTAATGTGTAATAAATGATGATAATGACGGCGATGATGATGATAATGATGATAGCGGCTCGGGTGTTTGGATTGTATAGTTGTAGTAGTAATAGTTATATTGGATGATGTTGTTTGTCTTTGTTTTAAAGTGAATTTCAGTGGGTTTTGGTGATAGCAATAGCTACATTACATGATAAAGATGTTATTGTTGATGGTGGTTATAGTAAAAGCTATACTGGATGATATACGTTGATGTTAGACAGTGTTGATTGAAGATGTTTATAGTGAATATCCATGGGTTTTGGTGGTAGTAATAGTTTGCTTCGTCAGCTCACAGTGATAGATGAATCAAAAAGATGATTTTGAATGAATGCCAGTTGGATTGTTGGATGGTGAAGATGGTGATGGTGCATCTTACAATGCTGATGACGATATTGACTGAAGATGTTATTTTTAGTGATGCAGCCGCTCATACAAGAGCAAGTCAATTTTCCTTAATTGACAAGGAAAACTTGGTCGCGTAAAAAATCAAAATTACTATTTTTCCTTAATTGTTGATAAGCTGGCGTGCCAGTTTTTCCTTATCATGATCATGCAAGAAAAAAATTTTAAGGCAAAGATTTCCTCGTGTAGACGGGCAACAAGGAAAATTTGACAAGACGCGTTGCATTTAAGCTAAAACTACAATCGAAGAACAAGCTAAACATATATGCAGTCTCCATTTAGTTAGTTGATTTAACTAGGAAATTAAACTGGGATTGAATCAACTTCTCGGTCTTCTCGGTACAAGGTATATTTTGAACACAATAAAGCTAGCTTCTTAAGAAAAAGTTGTTTGTCTTCTAAGCTGCAAGCAAGTTTTAGGGAAAACGTGCCAAGAACTACTTGTTGACTCGTCCACACAAGCAAGGAAACTCGTCGAAGACTGACTAACTTTTTAATTTAAAACTTGCTCGGTTTGCATGCTGATTGGTTGCAGTGGTGTTGGTGGTGGTTGTGATGATAGAGATGATCACTGATATCGAATATGATGTAGTTGTTGTTCATGAATGTCAAGTCTGGTTGAGTTACATATCAATAATCAGGGGCAGATTTAGGGGGAGTACAGACGGTGCACACTCCTCCTGAGACAACTTTGAATCCCTTTTTCTCAATATTTTTCCAAAATATCCTCACAACAGTTTCCAATTCATGTGATGGTGCACCCCCTCCTGAAGGCGGTGCACCCCCTCCTGACGATAATCCTGGATCCGCCTCTGATAATGATGATGATAATCATGATGATGATGATTATGATGGTGATGAACCTTATGTCGGTCATGGTTTTCATGAATCCTTTGCTCTGACTATTTGTCTTATTTTATCGTCAGTTACACCACATTGTCGCTTACTACTCCAGTAGTCCCCTAACTTCTTAATTGCTACTGTCTTAGTATTGATATTCAATGCAGCACATAATGTACATGTCCATGGCGCTGTTCTTACAGCTTTATAATGTTTCCTCCATTCAAAATACTTTCTATAAGCCGCCTTATTCTTATCTAAGTACATGAGATGATCAGCAAGAGCCTTGACTGTCTTGAAGCTCATTACATCGATGAAAGACCCTGGTATTACCAGTTCCTTACCGTAACGAGAACCACCAAGAACTACAGGAACAATTCCTAAATGAATTGCATTCCAGTACTTCTCCGTTACATAGTCTACACAGTTAGAATTCTCAAATGCTAATTGAAATTTGTAGCGTTTCTTCACCGTGTCGCATTCTTTAGCATTGAAAATACACTTCCCTGGAGCAGGTTTGGCACCGACTTTTTCTGCACACGCTCCATAGATGTCTATTTTAATGAACTTCAAAAGTTTGCGAACGTAGTCCTCCCTTGGGAGATCACAATGACTGACAGTCCATAAAACAAACTTGTCTTTCTGTCTGGTATTTATTTGCGAATGATACTCCAATCCGTCATTTTTGTTGCTTAGAGGATAGTAATATCCGTAAGGACAAAAGATATCTGCATCTCTTCTGTAATTTATTCTCCAGTGAAAATAATTGTCTAAGCCTACAGCTATAGGGTTATTGTCCGGATTCTCCAATGCAAAATAAATCCATTTTTGATGTTTTGGACGATGTTTTTGCAAGTTAGCTAAAGCAAATGTTCCAGGCATCTCGAAAGCATGAAAAAGAACTGCATCAGCATCTTTATATTCTTTATTATTGTAAGTCAATCTACATTGAAAATATGGGCATTTGATGTCTTCCCAACGATTAAACACATCCGAGTTCCTCAGCCAATTCCACGGTTTTTGTCGAAAAAATGGTGTGTAGCCAAGGATGACTTTTGGTTTTAATCCTCCAGCAAGTTTGGTGTAGTTCTCTAGCGGCATGATGTGACTTTTATCCTCCAATTTCATCTTCATTCTCTTGAATTCTTTTTCAATAACAAGCAGACGATCTTGTCGATCATGTAATCCTGAAGCTCTAAAATATCTTGTCAAATTGCTTGGGAATCCTTCGAAAATCCAAAGTAGACTTCCCAAAACAATAATGGAGAGAACAACAAATCTACTTCGAATGTTATGAGTTGTTGCAGCACGAACTAGAGGATTGATACACGTGAGAAGAATCATGGCCGTTGCACATCGTGACTCGCTCGCCAGTTCTGTTCTGGTGTGACGTGCAATCTATTTTTCTGATAAATTTATTCTATTTATGTAGATTATTCATATCTACGGTATTAGCTCTGTTGTCCCTGCTCAGTCAAGTGTTCTGTCGATTGCTGTATTATTTTTAGTGCAGTGTATTTTTATAAACTTAAAATAATTTGGAAGGTTCCTTCTCAGCACACCAGGAAAAAAGCCCCAACCCACTTCAATGAAGAGTACTGTCAGAAATTCAAGATTTTTGCGACATCTGATGTACCGTTATGCATAATTCTAAATAATAATAAAAGGCAGAGTTTTGGATACGACTCCAAAATCGTGCACAGACCGCATGGGACACTTAAACAGCTTTATTAAGATGATGCTTCCTCATAGTATACAATTTGACACTAGCTTATCAATTCTTCATGAACGTTGTGGAAATACTTGAAAATGCCGTTTTTATTGCTAAAACTCCATTTGTATTATTTAAAGCAATGATAATTTATACTCTACTTTAAACTAAAAGTCATATAGTATTCCAAATTATTGAAGTGGTTACTGGTCTGTGGAGAGAATTGGTCGTGACCATAAGATGTGATGTTATTTGTGTTTTCCACATCATGAAAAGTTGGGTAAAGCTTGAACTTTATTTGCAAGTACAGTATAAAAAAGATAATCTATCCATGATGTTTTAACATTCATTAACTATGATTAATTCGTTTTCTTTCGCAAGATTTTACTTGACAAGATAGATCTTCGTAGAGTTTCATTCAGAGTTTTTTCCTTCTTGTGACATTGCCCACTGATGCTCCAAAAGTGGTCTAAATTTGCAATGTATGTCTTTTTGGTGTTCATATACAAAGCTGCACAAAGAGTACATGTCCAAGGAGCATAAACAACATGCCTGAAATGCTTCCTCCATTCAAAGTATTTTCTATAAGCCTCATCGTTATTATTCAAGTAAGTGAGGTATTCTGCAAGTTTTTTAGTAGTTTTAAAGCTCAATGCATCAATAAACGATCCAGGAATTGCAAGAGCAGGGTTACTGTAATTCGCTCCACCAAGAACTACTGGTACTATTCCCAGTTTAATAGAGCTCCAATACTTTTCCGTGATGTAGTCCAGGCAGTAAGAATTCTCGAAGGCCAATAGAAATTTATATCTTTTCTTGAGTTCGGTACATTTCGGATCATTAATTCCGCAGTCTCCAGTTATATTTACCCCTACTGATGTACCACACGTTCCAAAAACATCAACATGCACATGCTGAAGAAGCTCATGAATGTACTTGTCTCTAAAGATACCACAGTGACTAGCAGCCCAGAAAATGAATTTGTCCTTTTTCTTTAACATACTGTTTATGGTCTTGGTTGCCTTTTTTTGTCCTGAGGTAATAGGATAAAAATATCCATAAGGGTAGAAAAAGTCAGAGTCTCTTCTATATGTTAAAGTCCAATGAAACAGGTTATTCAACCTAGTTGCTTTATGATTATATTGGGGGCTCTCCAGAGCAAAATATACCCATTTTTGAGCTTTGGGCTTGCTATGAAGCAGTCTTTGCAGCCCTAAAGTTTGGGGCATATCATATGAATGGAAGATCACTGCATCAGAGTGAAGAAAATCGTGAATGCTATACGTAAGTCTACAACTAAAATACGGACACTTCATGCCTTCCCAAGTATTAAACATCGTCGTATTTCGCATAAAACCCCATGGTTTGTGTCCAAAAAACGGCGTGTAGATGAAAACCATCTTAGTTCTCGTCTTCTTAGCTCTTTCAGCGTATTCTTCTAAAGTCATTGAAAGAGAAGTATCCTCCAACACCGATTTGGATTGTAATATTTCTTTGTAGACAGCGCGGAGTCGATCATCAACTTCGTTATATAATGGCCGCGATCTTGGGGAGGAAGATGTCATCCCAACAATAGTATACGTTATCCAGCACGCTGCAGTGAGAGAAACAACGAACGATACCCAATGTTTTGTCATATTTCAGAAACTAAACGTATAAATAGTTATAAACACAAATGTGAAATTCCATAATGGCCGATCATTGAGATGGTATGCAAAACGACACGCGACGCTGAGCATGGTGTTCAGTTTCCCGCGCGATTTTACAACCCAGTCCACAGGAAGCCCGGCTTTTAAGAATCGTGTAAATAAATAAATAAATATAATACAATATTTTTGTGTTCTAGATTTTTCCCATATAGGTCAACTGTAAAACAATTGTTGACATTTCACATGAATTACATCACACTAGCGACACAAGCATATAAGCGCCAGCAACATACACAGACTCAGCAGCGCATTTATCACTCAGGTGTAAGAAAAAAACCTTGTAATGAGCAGTGCGCTATTGAGTCTGCGTATGCTTATGCTTATGCGGTGTGTGAACCGGCCCTTAAAATTGAATGGCCACCCAACGTTTTATGCATATACATCAAACTGATAAAGATTTGTTGTATTTCCAGTTGTGACCGGCGCGGTAAAATTTTTCGAATTGTGCCTTAATTTCTTTGCCTTAGTATGAATTTTAAACGGACCCGTTAACTTATCCGGCAAAGTGTTCGGGTGTTTCTCGAAGCGTACACTAACCTTAATTTCTATGATTTGACGGACAAGTGACAAGTTTACGGGTGGTCGCGCACTCCCGTTAAGGCTGGTACACACGAGAGAGCTTGCTCCCGCAACGCGCTCCTGGTCATTTTGCATAGCCAGTACACACAAGGGAGCATGCTGTTGGAGCCAAAGTTGCTTGATTATTTATTTATCATCCCACTTTTTTGCCGAAGAAGTGTTTCTGGACGACGGATGATTGTCTACAATACAAACTCATTAGCATATTGGCGGCGCGCGTCCGTGTTTGAGAAGTGGCGGGAAAAATTAATCAATCGTGATTTTGTTGAAAAGTTTGATCTAAACTTTTTTAGATGAATGTTTTTTCCCCTTAATTTGCCAAAAATTGGCACAAAAATATAAGGTTTTCGGCGTATTTAGAAACCAGTTTCAATCTACCGCGTGATATTTCAGAATGCCAAGACACTGTAGATTAGTCTCGCTTCTGATTGGCTAACTAATTTTATTGGGATGATAAAAGGAAGGCCATACTTGAGCTTGTCAAAAAGATTAAGTGCCATATCACTTGCAACTTTAATTTACTATTTCAATTTTCATCTGTTATCTAATAAAGATAATGTCAACCGATCACTCTCAAAAGTTGATGTCATCTATTGTCAGAATAATCAGCCAGTTATAAAACATGCTCTGAGTAACATTTGCAGCCTTTCAACGGAAGATGCATCTTTGAGAATACCGCTCGGTAAACATCCTATTTCCTTAACTCTGTCAGAAACCCAACTTATGAAAAGAGTGAAAATTAAACAAAGTTCAACAAGCCACCAACTGAAGGTCTCATTCAAACATCGTACTTATTTGAAGATACATCTTTGGGATTATACTCGTTAGCGATTTCTGTGAAGACCGAATCTCCTCACCTCCAACAGCTGGCTCAGCGGAAGACAAGTTGCAAGTCGTCAAGTCATAACACCAAGACGCTACGTTTGCTTAAAACATGAACAATTCTACAACGCAACAAACAGTGGGCAACTTTTTTGACCATCACTATGGCAACTTCCTGTATTGTTTGATAGTCGTGAATTCTCTCAGCTCGATTCTGACTACAGTTCTCAACGTTTTAGTCATTTTGACTTTTGCAAAGACAGCTTCTTTGCGAACTCCCTCGTACACTTTGATTCTAAGCTTGGCCGTCACTGACTTGGGCATTGGTGTAGTGACACAACCTGCTATTTGTGTTAGTCATATTTCCTGGTTGACGGAGAATCATTCTTTGTCTCGAACTAGTATAAATGTTTTTGTACGAACGTTTAGCACGCTAGTAACTTGTTCGCTTCTTACGGTGACTTCCATCACTATCGATAGGTTTCTTGCTCTTCACCTACATCTGAGGTACCAAGAACTTGTCACAACCAAGCGCTCTTACATAGTTGTAATAACGATTTGGGTGGTTAGCTTATTGTGGAGTTTTGTACTTGCGATAGAAAGGAATTGGGTCTACATTATCGACTTTTCTTTGACAGGTGCTGTAATAATTCTTGACCTATATCTGATGCTGAGAATCTCTCGAGTTATTCGCAGGCACCAAGCACAGATTCACGCTGAACAGCATCCACAACAGCCAACCATGAACATGCAAAGATATAAGAAAACTGTTAATGTAATGTACTATATCACTGGTGTATTTCTTGTATGTTTTTTGCCTAGCATGGTAATTGGTCTTTTGTACAAGGTTCTGAAAGAAGCGGGGATTAGTATAGGAATAGCAGTGTATTATGCTGGAGAATTAGCTACTACAATTGTTATGATAAATAGTGCGTTGAATCCACTTATTTATTGCTGGAGAATACAAGAAATACGAAACGCTTTGCTGCAGGTATTGAGGAGACAATAATACTATTTACAATTATTTCGAGGGTGGAAGCGGAATCAGGAATCATGAATCACGGCTTTGAAAGCTTTTGAAATTTGTAGGAATCATGAATCATTGCGTTTTATATAAGTTAAGGAATCATGAATCAGTGTATTTTGTAAAATGAATCATGAATCACGACAAAAATTTGATAAGGAATCATGAATCATGGGCTGAAATTTGATGGGAATCATGAATCATTGAACTTAAATGATTCCGCTTCCACCCCCGAAATTATTGTTCCTATATATATAAGTTGTTTAGTTCATTAACTCCTTCATTCAATAAATGTAAAAATAATTGATGATTGATCAATATATGGCTCAATTTTACATCCCACGAGAATTTCTAGCTTAATGATCTGTGCTTCCGTCTTCGTCTCCGTTTGCTTCACGACAGTAGAGCAACATCTTACCCTGACATTTGTGCTACCGCTCTACTTCCGCGTTGTGCATGAAAACCATGATTTAGAAGACTGGAGTGTGGTTTCTAAAGACAATTGCTTTTAGCTTAGCTAGCGCGTTGATACAACTTTCACCAAATTTCCACTTTTTATTTGTCCAATTAAACTTTGAATTCATATTGGAGACGGAAAAATCGTCTTGGACAAAATTTCGTTGCGCAAAAATCTTTATATAAACATGAGATTCTAATGAGAATTCACTTGGGATGGTTTTTCATTTATTTACTTATTTATTTACAAAACTTTCACCTTCACATTAAAATAAAATTATACAACTATACTAAAATATATATATATATATATATATTAACTATAAGTATAGAAAAATTGCAAAAGAAAAGAAAAACTATGGAAGGTGTGGGACAGCACAACAGAGCTAGGCTCCACATTAAGTGCACTCATTTTTCTTCTAAGACGAGTTATCCATCCAACTGAAAGTGCACCTAAATTCCAATTTTGATAAAAAATTCGCCCATTAATTTCTAAGAACGTTTACAATAAAATGACTCGACTTGAATAAATTCCAAAGCTTTTACACAATTTTAAACATCGGCAAACAGGGCCTTTGAGCTTCCTATGGTGGCACACCTGAGAATATATGGGAACTGGTTGACTAGTACGATCGCTGAAGTGATGTAGATTTGAATACACTTTGAATTTCACTCAAAGCTGCTGAAAACTTACTACTAAACGCACAGTGATGACTCAAGAGATGTTGAGAGTCAGTACTACTCAATTGCAGTCCCCAACTACCGTGTGAGAGAGTTGCGGAGCTTACTTCAAGTTTGACTCAGAAGCTGCGAAGATCAGGGTATATGATAAGAAGTTTAGAATGGAAGTGGTGACATCAGCACTGGCGGCGTACAGAAAGTTAAAGGATAAAGATCAAAAAGGAGAGAGACCACTCTACAGACCGAAAGGATGGAAAAAGAACGAGAGAGAATTAAAGAAAATGAGAAGAGAAGAGAAGAGAGAAAAATGGTACAGTAAAGGAGGATGTGAATCGGTCGTCGATCTTCATCGCAGCGACACCGGGAGCAAAGTTAAAGAAGGAAATGCAACAAGAGATAAAAGGTAGTAACATCAGAGTGAGAGTTGTGGAAAGGAGCGGGATGTCACAGCACTACTATAGATCAGAAGTTAGACCCAATGAAAGAGAAAAATTGTCAGAGGGAAAATTGCTTCCTTTGCCAAACCCAAGGTAAAGGGGATTGCTCGAAGGACGGAGTAGTATATGAAATAAAATGTCAAGGATGTGAGTATAAATACATTGAAGAAACGAAGCGGAATGCGTATACTAGAGGAGGGGAACACACACAAGAGCGTTAGAAAAGAAGGAACAGAAGTCCTTACTCTGGTCTCATTGCCAAGAGCGACATGAAGGTGTGACGCAAGATTTTCAAATGAACATGAAGAGAAACCTTCACCTAGATGCGATGTTTAGACAGATTACAGAAGCGGTCATGATAAAGTACGTGAACGAAGAAGAAAGGATTAACTCCAAACAAGAAAGAATAAGAATTCCACAAGTGGTCATTGAACAATAGACTGTTTAGATTTGTTTTTATTTCTATTTTATTATAGCACGTTGTACATTTTACAAGATTACTAAGAGATATACATGACTCCAAATGCAAATTCGAGTTATAACAACAAGAGGCCGGATAGGCGAAAATATTTTCGAAGACTAGAGTTGAAGACTAGAGTGGGTTAGTCAAGATCAAGAATCAACAAATGCAAGTTATGACAATCAGCACTTGCTTTCTTTGAAAATACTATAAAATGATCGAAGAAATGTATCAGAACTGGTACGTATATTTCGTATGTGCGATGGCAGAGACCGCGGGGATGGGGACCAGAACTGAGACAAACATTGCAGCCATTTCAGTACACAAGTGAAAAAAAGGCGCGCCACACTAGGGATATCCTGCAGGGAACATAAAGCGGGATTAATTAGCTCGTCTCCTCGTGTACACAACATACTTACGTGTTTCTAATCAGTTTGAATTCATGGGACTTGTACCCAGGCCAAGGAATGATCTCTGCAAAACTATGTATTAACGAAAACATGTAGCTTGGAACAAGGGACTTTTTAGGGGATTGGGTTTCCTGTGTTTTGAATGCAGTTACACAGGAAACCCAACTCCTTCTTTTTTCCTCAAAGAAGGACTTATTATAGAAACTATGATTCATCGCCTCATGTTCCTGGGACAGGCCCCCTAGTGTGTACTTTAAATCGCCCGTGAAAGGTGCTCCTACAATAGTATTTGAGATTTTACGCTCGCGCAGATACAAACTGTTTCGTTGTTTTCGACGTTTTTGTGCGAGCCATGTCTCTGTCCTCTGATATAAACATGATAGCCAGCCAATCAGCGCGCGCGTTATATCTCAAACATTTTATAATAAAATATAATCGGGCGGCTTTGGTTCGATTCAGCTTGACATAAGGGAAAGTTTGGTCGAGCCATGGTTCGTATTACAACCGAAATCGTGACAAGAAAATTACGAATATTGGTGTGATTTTGGATTTTCCTCATCCGTCAATCAGTAGATGGGAGCGGAGCCTATTTCAAATCAACTAACCACTAAACGAGTTCATGTAAGCTCCGCCCCAAAGAATGATGGACCCATCAAAATCCTTACTGACATTGGAGGTCGCGATGCAACGATTTTAGCTGTAACAGGAAAGTTTACCAGCGCACTCCCACAATTTTTTTCCGCCGTCAATTAAAGGGCCCGTCAAGTTATCGGGCCTATCAAGAAACGTGGACCCCTGATGTCTGCCGAAGCAAAGCCAATTTGCCCGATTATTCATGTATAATCCCAATTTTTCGTCAAAGAAGTGTTTATGGACGAGGATGATTGTTTGAAAATACAAACTCATTAGCATATTGCCGGCGCGCGTCCGTGTTTGAGAAGTGGCGGGAAAAATTAAATCCGTCCCGCGATTTTGTTGAAAAGTTTTATCTAAACATTCAGATGAATGGTATTTTCCCTTAATTTGCCAAAACTTTGAAAAAAAATGAATATATATATATAATAAATAATTGATCATTAATAAATAAATGCATTTGTTTATACACTAAATTTTGCAGCTAAGAGCTGAAGTGGGTCTGTTTTCTCTCACATTCACTACCTCTACATTAAATTATCTTGCAAACATTGCTCATTTCACGTGTTAAGTTTTGCTGAGGGAGGAAAAAACCGAAGAACCGTAGACAAAAACCCCTCGTGACATGGTAGAGAACAACACATCAAACAAACTCAACTCACATATGATCTGAGCGCGCGGGCTTAGACTCGTACCCATGCGAACACATGCGGCGACAGTCCGGTGCTCTCACCAATCGGCCAACCATGCTAAACAAAAGGTCTATGGCTTATTTAGAAACCAGTTTCAGTCTATTTCAGAACATCAAGACACTGTTCTGATAGAACAGTTTATCTCGCTTCTGATTGGCTAACTAATTTTAGAGTACCGGAGTTTTGAAAAGGAAAGTTTCTCGAGCTTATGAAAAACGTAGAAGTTCCGTATCAGCTGCAGCTTTGTTATCTCAGTTTTCATCTTTTTTTAATGAAGGTAATGTTAATTTAACGTCATTACTCGTGCCCAGGCCTTTAGGCCGGCACGAGTCTAGGTTTGCGTTTTCAATCTATCGTCGTAGTCGAGAATGTGCCATGAAAACGAGGCAGGCATGAAAACAAGGCAGCGCGCTGAGCAGCTCTCGTTCCAGCAAGTTTACAGCAAAGCACTAAGCAGTGCAGGATTTTTCACGAGTCATAGGCATTTGATTACCTAAACTCCACTATAAATACAGTAATTGCGTTGTAGCAGCTTCACGTGAGTCTCAATCAAGGTAAAATTTAAGCCTTTTCATTTGAAATTGAGGAATCGAGGCCGATAACTTACTTCCATGAGTTCAAATGTTAGCTTGCTGACGAAGCAGCCAATTATTTTCGCTTCAGTACCGAACTCAAAACGTGGCTAAGCTGCCTTTTATACTTATTTATCTATCTCCTCTATCATAGGGGACAGAGATGGCTTTTGAAATTTAAGACTGGCTGCTGACTTTTATTCCCACGTTCGAGTTTGCTCTTTGAAACGAATGAGGTCAAGATATTTTTATCTGGTACTTCAAGGAAGAGAAAAATATGAAGGATTTAAAACCTTATCTGTTCTCAAATTAACTTATATTACTTTTGAAGTCAAGAGCGTTTATGTTTTGAAATATTTTGGTATTAACTACAGGAAGCCCACATCAAGTTTTAAGTTGTACTTGTACTCTGCAGATCTGTAAAATATAATATTTATGTCTTTTATTTCATTTTGGTATTTTAAGCTATAGCCACATGTGTTATTATATAAGTGCCTTTTTGATAAATATTTGTAGTGCTTATCAAATTCCCACTGTATTACTAATAATGCAAATTACTGATTTACACAAGACAACTACACAACCAGTATTGACAGCAAGGGGCATCTTATCCAGGTCATGATATCATGTCTTTAATGATGAAGATTGTATAAAATGAAGTTTGGTGCAATAAATCACTTAATGAGAAACCTTAAATGTTGGTTGGTTTGTTTTCTGCCTTGCTTTGAGTGCTTTTCTCTGCATCATGCAGTTTTCCAACCTCAGACAAAAACAAATTAGTGAGCTGAGAATTGTATGCATAGAATATTAGAACATTGTTCCCCAGTTAGTGCTTAGGCAATACAGTGGTTTTCCTCTACCACGAAAGAATAGGCTGACTAATGATTAGTAGTAAACTCTCTCTTTGTTCTTTTCAAAAACAACTAATACAAACTAAATAGTCATTGCAGTTTCACGCCAAAGGAAAATCACTTAGATTGTATTCTAATTTTAAAATATTACAACTTCAACAGGCAAACAAGCAACTAAAGGATTATTAATCTCTCTCATGAGGGAAACAAGGGTGGCCGAGCGGTGAGAGCGCCGGTCTGTCACCGCTGTGGTCCCTCGTTCAATCCCCGGACGGGGCATCACATGTGGCTTCTTGTTCGTTCTCTCCCTTGCTTCGAGGGTTTTTTCTCCGGGTTCTCCGGTTTTTCCTCCCTCAGTAAAAATGAACTAGTTTCGATCTAAGCTGTGCTCCGTGATCAGACATGAGTCGTATGGTGGCTGCTACGTGTATGTGTATGTAAATTTGTATGTAAATGTGTGATTGTTCAATTGTTCGTAATGAAAGCGCCCTTGTAAACCTTCGACTCGATCACGTTGAGCTGCGCCCTTCGTAATTCAGCACTTGGCTGCGAGGAAGGGTGATGAGCTACCCCAAATTTTTTTATCAATAAATATCTCAGGAGCAGTTGCAGGAGCAGTTGTCTGCTCTGTTTTGGCTCAAATTGTACTTTTGACAAAACTTTATAAAAAAATTGTATTTTTTAACAAAACTTTTGATGACAGCTTACCAATCCAAGGTGTTTCATTTACTTGGGTTACCAGCAAAGACGCTCCTTTGCTGGTAGTCTGAGTGAATGCAACATTTTGCTGCTTGTGTATGAACACGGTTGAGTCAGTCAAGAACATGTGGTTTACAAAAGAGATTATATGAAAAATTCCAGGGAGCTGTTAAAACATTTCTATTCCATAACACAAATGAATTAAACTGTGACCTGTTTATGTTGTAAATAAATACAAGTTGTTCAAATCAAAGCAAAAGAGCTGCTGGTTGCCACGAACAGGTTGCCTGTGTATAAACAGCTGCAGTAACGGGTGCCTCTCCCATAGCCCGAGTAAAAGCAATATTTGCATCTAGGTAATGTAAGACCACAGGTATCCCAAACTCGTTTTCAGGTTTTCTGTAGTCTTCAAGCAATGGAGAAATAAGACTTTCAGAAACTAAAGCACATCTAAAAAAATTCACAGACGTCCTTTTCCTCAGAGGTCTGCAACATCTAATGATGTGATTGGATGAAGTTTGGTTATGTTTTATGATGCACTGCATACCACGCCAGGCTCAATTCTACCTGGGCACGAGTAAACGCACCATTGTGCGTCTAGTTGTCAGAAGTTGATGTCATTTCAGCCAGTTATAAAAAGTACATGGTCTGAGTAACATTTTCAGCCTTTCATGATCAACGGAAGATGCATTTTTGAAAAGAGTGAAAAAAAGGTTCAACAAAGGTTCAACCACCAAGGTCTCATTCAAACATCGTAATTATTTCAAGATACGCGCGTATTTGGGAATACACTTGTTAACGATTTCTGCTAAAACCGAATCTCGATCCCAAGGGCGGATCCAGGATTTTTCAAATGTGGGGGTCACGTGACGTTTACAAACAGGGAACCCAAACGAAAAGGTCTTAAGCCATTGAAACTCGCTGAAAATATGGCATTAATTGCTTAGACTAGTGATTTTTTAACACTTTTTATTAGAAACAAAAATATTATATTTACAACTGAATGGGTAGAGGGTTGGCATTGCTTAGTGATAATTCAATGAATGTTAAAAGTGAGTCTTTTCACAGAAAAAAATTACTGCTGTCGCAAATTCATGACATATTCATTGATAAACACAGGGGGATCCTGACCCCCGCGACCCTCCCCCTGGATCCGCCCTTGGATCCTCACCTCCAACAGCTGGCACGGGGGAAAACAAATTGCTAGTCATCAATTAAGCTATACCACACCAAGACGTACGTTTGCTTAAAACATGAACAATTCTACAACGCAACAAACAGTCAGGAACTATTTTGACCATCACTACAGCAACGTCCTGTATTGTTTGATAGTCGTTAATTCTCTCAGCTCGATTCTGACTGCAGTTCTTAACTTTTTAGTTATTGTGACTTTTGCAAAGACAGCTTCTTTGCGAACTCCTTCGTACATTTTAATTCTTAGCTTGGCCATCTCTGACTTGGGCATTGGTGTAGTGACACAACCTGCTTATTGTATTAATTGTATTTCCTGGTTAACGAGCAACTATTCTTTGTATCAAACTAGTTTTAATGTTTGGAGACCAACGTATAGGGTGCTTATAACTTGTTCGTTTCTTACGGTGACTACCATCACTATTGATAGATTTCTTGCTCTTCGCCTACATCTGAGGTACCAAGAACTTGTCACAACCAAACGGACTTGCATAGTTGTAATAACAGTTTGGGTGGTCAGCTTATTGTGGAGTTTTGTACTTGCAATAGAGAAGAATTGGGTCTTCATTATCAACTCATTTTTTGCAAGTGTGTTAATAATTCTTGACGTTTATCTGATGCTGAGAATCTCTCGAGGGATTCGTAGGCACATGCAACAGATCCATGTCCAACAGAATCCACAACAGCCAAGCATGAACGTGCAAAGATATAAGAAATCTATCAGAACCATGTACTACATCACTGGTGTATTTCTTGTATGTTATTTGCCTGCCATGGTAGATAATATTTTGCACTCTGTCCTGAAAGAAGCCGGGATTAGTATGGGAATAGCAGTGTATTATGCTTCAGAATTAGTTCGTACAGTTGTTATGTTAAACAGTACGTTGAATCCACTTATTTATTGCTGGAGAATAGAAGAAATACGAAACGCTTTGCTTCAGGTTTTACGGAGGCAATGACAATAATATTATGTGCAATTGTTCTTATGTATATATAAGTTGTTTAGTTCATAAACTCCTTCATTCAATAAATGTACAAAGAAATTGATGATTGATCAATAAACGGCTCAATCTACCTCCGCTTACGTTTTCTTGTTTTCACTTCGACATCAAGAAACGTAAGCATAGATGAAACCGTTCCGTTTCTTTCCACGATAGTAGTAGAGCGACCATCTTATGCTGCTATTTCTGCTTCTGCTTCTATACTTCCGAGAGCGTAGGTTTTGCAAGACGTCAATTGTTTTAGCGCGGGGATATACAGCTTTCACGACGAATCTACTTTTTATTAGTGTTGAATACAAGGAATTCGCGAAGCTTTCTTTTTAACTCATTGGTGACTGATTTTATTGTTGCATTCGTCTACATTTCCACTAAAAAATATTAGTGTTCCTACATTGTTTTAGCCCTTACTCACAACTTCTATATACGAAAGGTTAATAAAAACCTCATGAATAATACCTAGATTTTAAAGTCATAAATTTGGACAAATGCACATTACTGAGAATGTTGAAAAATTTGTAATTAACTGTTCTTTGAAAGAATAAGTCAATGGTCGCTTACAAGCTCATGAAACAGTGCTCGTAGCCGAAATAAAAAATAAAGGATAATGAAACAAAATAGGGTTTTTTCATGAAAACAATGAAAAGAAAAGTAAACTGAATAAATGAATAAACACTGGCTAATTTAGAGAAAACTGAAGGCTACAATAACCTGGGTTCAGAAGCTCTTTTGTACATTGTGATGTAATACTGCTCGATATTGGCAAAGACGGTTTCACTTGATTGAAAGTAATGAGCAAAAAAGTCGCCAGAGCATGTTAATTTTCCTTTTTTCTAATTTTTTTCCTGCGCTTTCACTAATGGAATATTCCTAGTCTTTGGACGTTTCTTGACGTCACTGACGTAATTTGATCTATGAAACCAACTTGAACCATCTGCCCTGTCGTACAGCTAGTCATGAAAAGAAGAAAGATTCTATTCCTTTTTTTACTTAAAAATGAATTCCCCGTAGCCAGAGTCTCTGTGGTGTACTTCAAGAATCTATATATACCAAGAGACCATAATACTAAGAGAGCGAAGCTCAGTATTGATGTCTGTGCCATGTTCGTGGCGGCTAAGGCTATTTTTAGTAACTTCGCCATCGCGCGCGCAAGTCCCTCAACCAATAGAATTTGATTTTTGACGTGCGCGCGGACGGGACCGTTTGAATTCTATTGTTTAAGAGCCTTGCGCGCGCGATGGCGAAGTTACTAAAAATAGCCTTAGCCGCCACGAACATGGCACAGACATCAATACTGAGCTTCGCTCTCTTAGTATTATGGTCTCTTGTATATACTTGGTCTATTCAATCGACTAAAATTAAGGGAAGGTTATGTATAAAAATGTTAACCACACAAAAACAAAACCAGTTAAGTCAATATCTCCGTACTGAATTAATATATGTGGAATTATTTAGTTAATTATTCATTGAGATCTTTATATTGTCAAAATTGTTAAAAATTCAGACTCCCAGGTCGCTATGCAGGCTATAGGCTACTGGGAATTATTCAATTATTCAATAGCATTCAGTTGTCAAATGTGAAAAAAACCCTGTTTTTGGTAAGACAGTAACGTTATTGATGAATATGCAATATATATGGTCTCTTGATAATATTTTTTACCAAATATTCCACATCTGAATTTATATTATATTCAATTTATAACAACAAAATATTGCATCTATATATTTACCCCATAATGGTAATTATTCATTTGCATCAGCCATTGCTTTCTTTGAAAATACTATAAAATGATCGAAGAAAATTGTTATTGAAAATTGAGTTATGGATATGCATATGCATCAGAACTGGTACGTACCGGGGATGCATGGGGACCGGAGCTGAGACAAACATTGGAGCCATTTCAGTATACAAGTGAAAAAAAGGCGCGCCACACTAGGGATATCCTGCAGGGAACATAAAGCGGTATTAATTAGCTAGTCCCCTCGTGCACAAGAAACCTACGTGTTTCTAATTAATTTGAATTCATGGGACTTGTACCAAGACCAAGGAATGATCTTTGTCTCTGCAAAACTATATATTAACGAAAACGTGTAGCTCGGAGCAAGCGTCTTTTTAGGGAATGGGTTTCCTGTGTTATGAAAAGCAGTTACACAGGAAACCTAACTCTCTCCTTTTCCCCTCAAAGAAAAGCTTGTTATACAGACTATGAAAACGTTCAGTACACACGAGAGGAGTTGTGCCTGCAAGAAGTCCTCGCCTCATGTTTCTGGGACAGGCCCTCTAGTGTGTACTTTAAATCACCCGTGGACAAGGACCTCAGCTCCTACAAAAGAATTTGAGTTATTTTACGCGCGCGCAGATACAAACTGTTGTTTGCGCGAGCGTTGGCGTCAACTTTTTATTACTAAAATTAGCCTGAGGCGTCAAGCACATCATACAGACATCAATACTATTTTCGCTCTCTCAGTATTATGGTCTCTTGATCGCACTAGCTTAATTGCCTGACATTTCTTTTTTTTTCCAATTTTTTTAAAATAGCAAGCATTGCATTATTGAAATCTTTAAGCAATGTAAAACGCACGCGCATGTCTCTGTAATGTGGTAAAAACACGTTGGAAGATTTAGAGCAAGAGAGAAGCAAGCTTAGGAACACGAGGCGGATCGGAGCCGAGTGTTTGTCTTGCTTTTCGAGTGCTCTACATCTTCCAGAGTGTTTATGTTACAGTACAGAGACATAAGCTATCGTTTTATATTCCTTTTATAAATAATGTTCGAAGTGAGAAAGAGGACGTCGTATAAGAGGACGTACAGAAACATGCTTGTGAAAAACGTTGAAGTTCCGTATCACCTGCAACTGTTGTTATTTGAGTTTTCATCTTTTTTTAATGAATTAAGGTATAATGTCAATTTAACGTCATTGTTAGAAGTTGATGTCATTTCGGCCAGTTATAAAAACACATTCTCTGAGTAACATTTCAGCCTTTCAACTGAAGACGCATCTTTGAGAATACTCGGTGAAGATCCTCCTTAACTCTGTCAGAAATAACCGACTTTTGAAAAGAGTGAAAACAAAGTGCAACAAGCCACCAAGGTCTCATTCAAACATCGTACTTATTTGAAGATACATCTTTGGGATTATACTCGTTAACGATTCCAGCAAAGACCGAATTTCGAATTTCCTGTCACCTCCAACAACAGCTTGCTAAGCGGAAAACAAGTTGCAAGTCATCAAGCTACCACACCAAGACACTAACTTTGCTTAAAACATGAACAATTCTACAAGCAACTATTTAGACCATCACTACAGCAACTTCCTGTATTTTGTGATAGCCGTCAATTCTCTCAGCTCGATTGTGACTGCAGTTCTCAACTTTTTAGTTATTTTGACTTTTGCAAAGACAGCTTCTTTGCGAACTCCCTCGTACATTTTAATTCTTAGCTTGGCCATCTCTGACTTGGGCATTGGTGTAGTGACACAACCTGCTTATTGTATTCATATTTCCTGGTTAGCGAAGAATTCTTTGTATCAAAGTGGTTTTAATGTTTTCGTACAAACGTATAGGGTGCTTAATACTTGTTCGTTTGTCACGGTTATTGCCATCACTATCGATAGGTTTCTTGCTCTTCACCTACATCTGAGGTACCAAGAACTTGTCACGAAGAAGCGGTCTTACATAGTTGTAATAACAATTTGGGTGGTTAGCTTAGTGTGGAGTTTTGTACCTGAAATAGAAAGAAATTGGGTCTACATTATCGAGCATTCTTTAACAAGTGCGGTAATAATTCTTGACGTTTATCTGACGCTGAGAATCTCTCGAGTTATTCGCAGGCACCAAGCACAGATTCACGCTGAACAACATTCACAACAGCCAACCATGAACATGCAAAGATATAAGGGACCGTTCATTTTTTATCAGGAGGGGGGGGCTGGTGGTTTTTAGAATTTTTGCCCCAAAAAGTGTCCGGCCCCCCCTCTTTGTCATACAATTTTTTAAATGGCCCCCCCTCTTAGTTCATGTTTCATTTACATGACCCCTCCCCCCACATTACGACCACCACTGAAAATTATGCAATGTTATCAAGAGATCGGAATATGTATTTTTGCCTTTTCATTATCGCAGACGTACTAGGATAACATTAAATTATTAGTCATCATTGCTGTTATCCTATGTGTAGCAAAGGAAAATATATGCCCATTATTGTTGAACAATATTAGAGTAATATTACATAATTATCCATATGTGAGCGCGAAGCGCGAGCCGCTCACCTGAAATTTCAAGTAAAGATGTTTCCAGAGGCTATTTTCTAAAAGAATTTTAAATGTTCTTATGGTACAATGTGCGAAATACCACATTTATTTACAAATGCGAGCGCGAAGCGCGAGACGCTCGGCAGAAATTTGAAGTATATATGTCCACAGCTAGGTGAGAGGCTATCAGTTCCAAAAAGGATTTTAAATCATCTTATGAAATGTGCAAGTCACTTATTTCAAATGCGAGCGTGAGTCGCTCGGCAGAAATTTGAGATGTATATGTTAACAGAGACTAATTCCAAAAAGGATTTTCTCAACGTGCAAAAACATCTACTATTAATAACTGAATTTAAGCACATAAGTGTACAAAGACTTCTTCCTTAGTAAAAGGATTTGAAACACGTCAAGAGACCATAATACTAAGAGAGCGAAGCTCAGTATTGATGTCTGTGCCATGTTCGTGGCGGCTAAGGCTATTTTTAGTAACTTCGCCATCGCGCGCGCAAGTCCCTCCACCAATAGAATTTGATTTTTGACGTGCGCGCGGACGGGACTGTTTGAATTCTATTGTCTAAGAGCCTTGCGCGCGCGATGGCGAAGTTACTAAAAATAGCCTTAGCCGACACGAACATGGCACAGACATCAATACTGAGCTTCGCTCTCTTAGTATTATGGTCTCTTGAACACGTACCATTATGGTGGAATGTGCAAGTCACTAACTACAAATGCGAGCTAGGGCAAAGCGCGAGCTGCTTTGCAGGAATTTGAGGTAAATCTATTGTTCGTAAAGACTGTTTCCTAAAGAGATTTGAAATGATCTTGATGCAATGCAGTGTAACTCACTCTACACTATCTTGTAGTGTTTGGCATTGTAGCATGACTGCAGTGTAACAATTTAGAATGTAATTGGCTTTTGCGAGCGCGAAGCGCGAGCCGCTCAACAGAAATTTTGCAAGAAAAGTACTTCGTGGTGGCTCCGTTTTGGTTGATTTGATAAAAAGGTGCTGCATAAAATATTTTTTTGCGTGACCCCTCCTCAAATAGCCAAAAAGTTTTTGCTTGGCCCCCCATTTTATGGCCATTTTTTTCAGGTGGCCCCCCCTCAAAAACCACCAGCCCCCCCCCTCCCGATAAAAAATGAACGGTCCCTAAGAAAACTGTTAATGTAATGTACTATATCACTGGTGTATTTCTAGTGTGTTATTTCCTATATATGGTAATTGGTCTTTTGCACAGTGTACTGGTAGAAGCGGGGATTAGTAAAGGAATAGAACTGGATTATGCTGCAAAATTAGCTGATGCAATTGTTATGATGAACAGTGCGTTGAATCCACTTATTTATTGCTGGAGAATAGAAGAAATACGGAACGCATTGCTTCAGGTTTTACGGAGACAATGACAATAATATGTGTAATTGTTCCTATGTATATAAGTTGTTTAGTTCATGAACTCCTTCATTCAAGAAATTTACAAATAATTGATGATTGATCAATAAATGGCTCAATTTACCTCCGCTTACGTTGTTGTTGTTTTCACTTCGACATCAAGCGACAGAAGCAGAAACGACATCCATGCAGTAGAGCGACCTTCTTATGCTGCTATTTCTACTTCTGCTTCTATACTTCGGAGAGCGTAGTTTTTGCAAGACAGTTACTTAAGCGCGCGGATACAGCTTTCGCGATGAATCTACTTTTTATTAGTGTGGAATCCAAGAAATTCTTGAAGCTTTGAGATTCTTTTTAATACGTCTTTGTTCATTTGTTGGTTGCGTTCTTCTACATCTCCACTAAAATATTAGTGTTTCTACACTGTTTTATCCCTTAATTACTCACAACTTCTATATACGAAGGATTAATAAAAACCTTATAAATAATACCTAGATTGTAAAGTCATAAATTTGGACAAATGCACAGTCATCACTTCTTCTGAGAAGGTTGAAAAAATTGTAATTTAAAACTGTTCTTTGAAAGAATAAGTCAGTGGTCGCTTCAGTTATAAGCTCATAAAAGAGTGCTTGTGGCTGAAAAAAATATAATGAAAAATAGGCTTTCTTCATGAAAATAATGAAAAGAAAAGTAAAAACAAATGAATAAAAACTGACATCGCTTCTTGATAACCAGAGATATTCTTTTTCAAATCATTTGGAATATGATATTCCACATCTGAATTGATATTATATTCAATTTATAATAACAAAATATTACATCTATAAATTACTTCTACCTCTTGGTGATAATTAATCGTTTGTATGAGCCCTTACTTTAATTGTTTGAAAATATCGTAAAATGATCGACATCGCTTCTTGATAACCAGAGATATTCTTTTTCAAATCATTTGGAATATGATATTCCACATCTGAATTGATATTATATTCAATTTATAATAACAAAATATTACATCTATAAATTACTTCTACCTCTTGGTGATAATTAATCGTTTGTATGAGCCCTTACTTTAATTGTTTGAAAATATCGTAAAATGATCGACTGAGGAAAATTGTTATATTGAAAATAAAAATATATCCATATTGCCTCAGAACTGGTACGTATATTTTGTATCTGATGACAGATCCCAAGGGGTAGGGAGTGGGGAGTCATGCAATTTTACCATAACCGTGACAAACACTGAAGCCATGCATTTCAGTCAGAAACACAAAAGGGGTTTTCGATCCCCTTATGAGTTTCTGTTTCAGTATACATTTAGTGAAAAAAGGCGCGTCATACTATTGAGTCTTTATTTTAGTCTTATTCTTCGGGTTTTTGTGTGTGTTTGTTTATTTGTTTGTATGTTTGTTTGTTTGTTTGTTTGTTTGTTTTTTTCTATGCGCGAGAGGACGACTTGTTTCCCCTGCTGGGTTTTCATTTGCGCTTCGCGCCAAAATCCCGCCGGAGGCGAAAGCAATTATGTCAATTTTTTCAAATAAGAATAGCTACAGCTCGGCGTTGCACACTCGCGGTCCGTTCGCGCTGAAGTCTATAACTACAGGAGACTTATGTGTTTCTAATCAGTTTGAAATAATGAGACTTGTACCCAGGCAAATGCTAGAAAGGATCATTGTCTCTGCAACACTATGTATAAACGAAAACATGTAGCAAGCGTATCATTGAAGGGAATGGGTTTAAATTGGATTGGGTTTCCTGTGTTATTAAAAGCAGAGGAGGCTTTGGTTACACAGGAAACCCAACTCTCTCCTTTTCCCCTCAAAGAAAGGCTTGATATTCAGACTATGAAAAGGAGAGGAGTTGTGTCTGTAACAAGTCCCCTATATAGTGGTTACTGAGCTTTAAACAAGACAGCGCAAACCTTCCTTTATATGTAACGACACTTTATGTCATAAGATGCGAGCATAACTTAGGCATAACAACTCAGAACGCATGTTCCTCAAAGATAGCACGCGTCTTAAATGGACCTAATAATTTGATTTAGTCTTTGAGAGGGAGCTTTTTTCCTCGTAAAAGCGATGTTACCTACACTATGCTACAATGTATTTTTAACTCAACATTGTTGCAGTGAAAGATAATGCCTGTGACATGCGGGCCCTGTTTTCTCTCACACTCACTACCTCTACATTAAATTATTCTGCAAACATTGCTCAACTGTACTCACATGTTGAGTTTTGCTGAGGGAGGAAAAACCGGAGTACCCGTAGAAAAAAACCCTCGTGGCATGGTAGAGAACAACACATCAAACAAACTCAATTCACATAATCTGAGCGCTCGAGCTGAGCTTAGACTCGAACCCAGACCACAACAGTGAAAGGTCGGTGCTCTCACCAATCGGCCAACCATGCCTCCCAAAAGGTTGATGGCTTATTTAGAAACCAGTTTCAATCTATTTCAGAATATCAAGACACTGTCTTGACAGGACAGTAGATCTCACTTCTCATTGGCTAACTAATTTTAAAGAACCAAAGTTACGTTTTGAAAAGGAAAATTTCTTGAGCTTGTGAAAAAAGTTGAAGTTCCGTATCACCTGCAACTTTATTATCTCAATTTTTATGTTTTTCTAATAAAGATAATGATCAATTTAACATCATTGTCAGAAGTTGATGTCATTCCAACCAGTTATCTTTGACCGCATCTTTGAGAATACTCGGTGAAGATCCTCCTAAACTTTGTTTTAAAACCTCTACATTAAATTTTAGTGCAAACATTGCTCCCAACTGACGTGTTTAGTATTGCTGAGGGAGGAAAAAATTGAAATACCCGCAGATAAAAACCCGTACGTGGCATGGTAGAGAAGAACACATCAAACCGCAAACTCAATTCACTTATGATCTAAGCGCTCGAGCTTAGACTCGAACTCAGACCACATGCGGTGAAAAGCCAGTGCTCTCACCAATCGGCCAACCATGCCACCCAAAAAAATTTTGGCTTACTTTTAAAGACCAGTTTCAATCTATATTTTAGAATATCAAGACACTGTCCTGACAGGACAGTACATCTTGCTTCTGATTGGCTACCGACTAATTTAGAGTACCAAACTTTTTAAGTTACAATGCGGGTAAGAACTAGGGAGCTTTCTCTATTGTTATGCGTCATATCGCTTTTGCCTGGCAAAATTTCTTGGTTTCAAGATAGCAAATATATCATTCTATGGATAACATGTTTTCAAAATAAAAAGTACAAAACCTCCCTTCAGAAGCCTAATTTCTTTTGTATTAAAAGATTTCATCCAATATCATAAGCTTTCAAAACAATACCCCAACTACGCATCGAATTTGCCATGTTCCCCACGTTGAAGTTTTGTCATAATAAGACTAGTGAAAGTTTTGTTTAAATGGAAAGCACCTGATAAGAAAACTCGAAATAAATGTCCAAAATTCAAAATCGAAAAGTTATGAGAGATTTTCATGTTTTAACCAATGAGATAAGTGCTTTAAACAATACCGCAATTAGGGCCTAACGGTTTTTATGCCGTTAGTCTCCCTAGTTCTTACGCGCATCGTCACTAAAAAGGAAACTTTCTTGAGCTTGTGAAACTGAAAAGTTGAGGTTCCGTATCAGCTGCAACTTTGCTATATCTCAGTTTCCATCTTTTTTTAATGAAGGTAATGTCAACTTAACATCATTGTCAGAAGTTGATGTCATGCATTTCAGCCAGTTATAAAAAACATGGTCTGAGTAACATTTTCAGTCTTTCAACGGAAGAGGCATCTTTGAGAATATTTGGTGAGAATCCTATTTCCTTACAAAGCTTAACAAGCCACCAAGATCTCAGAAGTCGTACTTATTTGAAGATACATCTTTGGGAATATACTCGTTAACGACTTCACAGAAGACCTAATCTCCTGTCACCTCCAACAGCAGCTTGCTAAGCGGAAAACAAGTTGCAACTCATCAAGCTACCACACCAAGACGCTACGTTTGCTTAAAACATGAACAATTCTACAACGCAACAAACAGTGAGCAACTATTCTGACCATCACTACAGCAACTTTCTGTACTTCGTGATCGTCGTCAATTCTCTCAGCTCGATTCTGACTGCAATTCTCAACTTTTTAATTATTTTGACTTTTGCCAAGACAGCTTCCTTGCGAACTCCCTCGTACATTTTAATTCTTAGCTTGGCCATCTCTGACTTGGGCATTGGCGTAGTGACACAACCTTCTGATTGTATTCGTATATTTCCCTGTTAACGAAGAATTATTCTTTGTCACAGACTAGTTCTAATGTTTTTGTACGAACGTATGAAGTGCTAGTAACTTGTTCGTTTCTTACGGTGACTTCCATCACTATCGATAGGTTTCTTGCTCTTCACCTACATCTGAGGTACCAAGAACTTGTCACAACCAAGCGGTCTTACATAGTTGTAATAACAATTTGGGTGGTTAGCTTATTGTGGAGTTTTGTACTTGCAATAGAAAAGAATTGGATCGAAATTATCCAATTGTCTTTAACAATTGCGGTAATAATTCTTGACGGTTATCTGATGCTGAGAATCTCTCGAGTTATTCGCAGGCACCAAGCACAGATTCATGCCGAACAGCATCCACAGCAGCCAACTATGAACATGCAAAGATATAAGAAAACTGCTAATGTAATGTACTATATCACTGGTGTATTTCTAGTGTGTTATTTGCCTCATATGGTAGTTGGCCTTTTGTACAGTGTACTGAAAGAAGCGGGGATTAGTATGGGAATAGCAGTGTATTATGCTGCTAAATTAGCTGAAACAATTGTTATGATGAACAGTGCGTTGAATCCACTTATTTATTGCTGGAGAATACAAGAAATACGAAACGCTTTGCTTCAGGTTTTACGGAGACAATGACAATAATATTATGTGCAATTGTTCTTATGTATATATAAGTTGTTCCGTTCATAAACTCCTTCACTCAATAAATGTACAAATATATAATCGATGATTGATCAATAAATGGCTCAATTTACCTCCGTTTACGTTGTAGTTATTAATGAATATGCAATATGGTCTCTTGATAACTAGAGATATTCTTTTCTAAATAATCAACATTTAAATTAATATTGTATTTTATAGAATAACAAAATATTACATCTATATAGACTACGTAAACGTGCAGTACACCTGCAAGAAGCAAGTCCTCGCCTCCGCATGCATGTCCCTGGGACAGGCACTAAAAATAACTTGAAGCGCCAAGCACATCGTGTAGACATCAGTAAAACAGTTTCGCTCTCTCAGTAATGGTCTCTTGATTGCACTAGCTTAATTGCCTGACATTTCTAATTTTATATTTTTTCAATTTTATTAGCATGCATAGAATTATTGAAATCTTATATATAATCACTCGGTTTTGGTTCGATTCAGCTTGACATAAGAGAGAGTTCCGTCGAGCCATGGTTCGTATCGAAACGCGATACCCATGTCGATCGAGATCAAACGAGACCTGGGACTCGTTTCTCGACCCGATACGATATCTTTTGCCGACCCGTTCACGTACCCGATAATAGTGTTCGGGTGTTTCTCAAAGCGTACGTTCTTCTTAATTTCTATGATTTACAACCGAAATCGTTGCATCGTGACCAGCAAATTACGAATTTTGAATTGATTTCGGATTTTTCTGATGTGTCAATCAGTAATTGGGAGGTGAGCTTATTTCAATTCAACCAATCACTGAAGGAGTTCGTGTAAGCTCCGCCCCCAAGAATGATGGACGGATCAAAAACCTTACTGACGATGAAGGTCGCGTTGCAACGATTTTAGCAGTAACAGGCAAGTTTACTGGCGCACTCCTGCTGTAAGTTTCTCCCGTATATTAACGGTCTGTCAAGTTATCGAGCATATCGAGAAACGCGGGCCCTTGATATCTACCGAGTCAAAGTAAAATTTGCCCGATTATTTATTTATGATCCCAATTTTTCGTCGCTCAATTTACCTTCGCTTACGTTGTTGTTGTTTTCACTTCGATATCAAGCGACAGAAGGAGAAACGACAGTAGAGCTACCATCTTATGGTGCTATTTCTACTTCTGCTTCTATACTTTGGAGAGCGTATAGTGTTTGCAAGAGAGTTGCTTTAGTGCGCGCGCTGATACAACTTTCACAATGATCATCAAGGAATTCGTGATCGAAGCTTTCTTTTCAACTCATTGGTGATTTTATTGTTGCATTCTTCTACATGTCCACTAAAATATTAATGTTCCAACATTGATTTAGCCCTTACTCACAACCTCTACATACGAAGGATTAATAAAACCTCATGAATAATACCTAGATTTTAAAGTCATAAATTTCGACAAATGCACATCACTTTCTGAGAAGGTTTAAGAATGTGTAATTAAATGTTCTTTGAAAGAATAAGTCACGTCAATGGTCGCATGAAGGAGTGCTTTTAGCTAAAAGGAAAAAATAATAATAATGAAAAATAGGCTTTCTTCACGAAAATAATGAAAAAAAAAGTAAAAATACATGAATAAAAACTAGCTTATTCAGAGAGAACTGAAGACTACAATAACGTATAGTTTTAGAAGCTCTTTTGTACCTTATTCGTACTAATTTTCGCGGGCACTTAATTTCGCGAATTTGGAACACGAATATTTCGCGAGCATTAATTTTCGCGATTTTGCAAAAAATGATAAATTTAGGGCATTTAATTTCGCGAAAATTGACAAAACACAGACTTAGAAAACCGTTTTCAATTTTATTGAATGATCACCTAAATAACGATTGATTTACAATCATGATTTGCAATTAGGTAATAGAAATAGCGTTTATAATCAAACATGCAAATCAAGAAAATACAGTTCGCTAATTATAAAGAGCCTGACCTAAATGGACATTTTGATGACTGCACGAAAGATGTTTCATCAAAAGAGTTATATGTACAAGAAGAAGAAATGAGTGATTCAGATGAAGAAAGTAGAAAGCTGAAGTAGAAGATAAATAGACTGATGACTTATAGAAGTGTATGAATTTTCGCATGTTTAATTTTCGCGTATCCTTTTTTTCGCGAGTCTTTAATTTCGCGATTTTTTACAAATCGCGAAAATCGCGAAATTAAAGCCTCGCGAAAATTAGTACGAATAAGGTACATTGTGATGTAATACTGCTCAATATTGGCAAAGACGGTTTTACTTGATTGAAAGCAATGAGCAAATAAATCGCCAGAACATGTTGATTAGTTTTCCTTTTTTGTAATTTTGTTCTTGCGCTTTCACTAATGGAATATTCCTACTAGCCGCTTTCGACGTTTCTTGACATCACTGACGTAATTTGATCTATATGAAACCAACTTGAACCATCTGCCCTGTCGTACAGCTGGTCATGAAAAGAAGAAATACTCTATTTCTTTTTTTACTTAAAAATGAATCCCTGTGCCAGAGTCTCTGTGGTGTACTTCAGGAATCTATACTTGGTCTATTCAACTCGACTAAAATTGAGATAAGGTTAAAATGAAAATGATAAAAATGTTAACCATACAAAGACAAAACCAGTTAAAATAACTTATTATCATTTTTGGCGTCAATATCTCCGTACTGAATCAATATATGTGTAATTATTTCGTTATTGATCCATTGAGACCTTAGTGTCAAAATTGTCTCAAAATGTCCGGCCTGGCCCCCCAGGCCGCTGCGCAGGCTATAGGCTAGATTATTCAATTATTCTAGAGCATTCAGTTGTCAAATGTGGGCAAAAAAAACTGTTTTAATTTGGATAAGACAGCTATTGATGAATATGCATTATGATCGCTTGATAACAAGAGATATTCTTTTCCAAATAATCCGTATCTGAATATTCAATTTATAATAACAAAATATTACATCTATACATTATATCTACCCCATAGTGGTAATTAATCATTTGCATCAGCCCTTGCTTTCTTTGAAAATACTAAAAAGTGATCGAAGAAATTTGTTATTGAGAATTAAGGTATGGATATGCATCAGAACTGGTGCGTATATTTCGTAGGTGCGATGGCAGAGACCATAACTGAGACAAACATTGCAGCCATTTTAGTACACAAGTGAAAAAAAGCGCGCCACACTAGGGATGTCCTGTAGGGAACATAAAGTGGGATTAATTAGCTCGTCCCCTAGCTCGTGTACACAACAGACTTACGTGCATGTTTCGTCTGTTTCGTCTTTTCGCCGTTGTTATACAAGTGAAACAAGGCATCAAAAACCTTACCGACGTTGGAGATCTCTCTGCAACGATTTATGCTGTAACAGGCAAGTTTACCGGCGCATTCCCACAATTATTTTCCGTAAATTGATGGACCCGTCAGATTATCGGGCCTATCGAGAAACGCGGGCTCCTGATATCAGCCGAATCAAAGCACAATCTGCCCAATTATTCATTTATGATCCCAGTTTTTCGTCAAAGAAGTGTTTATGAACGAGGATGAATGTTTGAGAAGACAAATTCATTAGCATATTATATTGCCGGCGCGTGTCCGTGTTTGACTGAGAGGCGAGAAAAATTAATCGATCAGTCCCGCGATTTTGTTGAAAAGTTTGATCTAACTTTTTAGATGAATGATATTTTCCCTTCATATTTGCCAAAAATTTGAACAACATAAATAGAAATATATTATTAATAAATAGATGCATTTGTTTATACATGCTGAATTTTGCAGCTAAGACCTGATGTGGACCTGTTTTCTCTTACACTCACAACCTCTACATTACATTATTTTGTAAACATTGCTCAACTCACATATTGATTTTGCTGAGCTAAGGATGAAAAACCGGAGTACCCGTAGAAAACAACCCTCGTGGCATGGTAGAGAACAACACATCAAACAAACTCAATTCACATATGATCTGAGCGCGCGAGCTTAGAATCGTACCCAGAACACAGTGGCGACAGTCCGGTGCTCTCACCAATCGGCCAACCATGCCACCCAAAAGGTTGATGGCTTATTTAGAAACCAGTTTCAATCTATTTCAGAACATCAAGACACTGTCATGACACGACAGTGCATCTCGCTTCTGATTGGCTGCAGCTTTGTTATCTCAGTTTTCATCTTTTTCCAATGAAGGTAATGTAAACTTAATATCATTGTCAGAAGTTGATGTCAATTCACCCAGTTATAAAAACATGGTCTGAGTAACATTTCAGCATTTCAACGGAAGACGCATCTTTGAAAAGAGTGAAAAAAAAGGTTCAACAAGCCACCAAGCTCTCATTCCGCAAACATCGTACTTATTTAAAGATACGTCTTTGTTAACGATTTCTGCGAAGACCGAATCTCGATCCTCAACTCCAATAGCTGGCTTAGGGGAAAACAAGTTGCAAGTCGTCAAGCTACCACACCAAGACGCAACGCTTGCTCAAAACATGAACAATTCTACAGCGCAACAAACAGTGAGCAACTATTTTAACCATTACTTTAGCAACTTCCTGTATTTCGTGATAGTCGTTAATTCTTTCGTCTCGATTGTGACTGCAGTTCTTAACTTTTTGATCATTTTGACTTTTGCAAAGACAGCTTCTTTGCGAACTCCTTCGTACATTTTAATTCTTAGTTTGGCCATCTCTGACTTGGGCATTGGTGTAGCGACACAACCTGCTTATTGTATTAATTATATTTCCTGGTTAACGAGGAACCATCCTTTGTATCAAACTAGTTTAAATGTTGTGAAACGAACGTATAGCGTGCTAGTAACTTGTTCGTTTCTTACGGTGACTTCCATCACTATCGATAGGTTTCTTGCTCTTCACCTACATCTGAGGTACCAAGAACTTGTCACAACTGACCAAGCGCTCTTACATAGTTCTAATAACAATTTGGGTGTTTAGCTTATTGTGGAGTTTTGTACTTACAATAGAAAAGAATTGGGTCTACATTATCAACTCATTTTTTGCAAGTGTTTTAATAATTCTTGACGTTTATCTGATGCTGAGAATCTCTCGAGGGATTCGTAGGCACATGCAACAGATCCATGTCCAACAGAATCCACAACAGCCAAGCATGAACATGCAAAGATATAAGAAATCTATCAGAACTATGTACTATATCACTGGTGTATTTCTAGTATGTTATTTGCCTGCCGTGGTACTTGATATTTTGCACTCTGTCCTAAAAGAAGCCGGGATTAGTATGGGAATAGCAGTGGATTATGCTGGAAAATTAGCTTTTACAATTGTTATGATGAACAGTGCGTTGAATCCACTTATTTATTGCTGGAGAATAGAAGAAATACGAAACGCTTTGCTTCAGGTTTTACGGAGACAGTGACAATAATATTATGTGCAATTGTTCTTATGTATTCAGTTCATAAACTCCTTCATTCAATAAATGTACAAATAATTGATGATTGATCAATAAATGGCTCAATTTACCTTCGCTTACGTTTTTAACTCGTGGATTGCAAATCCACGAGTTATAGTGAGGGGTCCAAATATGCAAATGATCAGCATACTACTTCGTGTATGACAACATGAAATGGCACTATTCAATCTATCTATTGTCTGACTAGAATGGTGCCATACATTAAGTAGTAACCTATGTCACTCACTCACTCGCAAATGTGTTAACACTATGGCACTGCGCATGCTCGATGCAATTGACCGCAGACCGAAAGTAATGTGGGCTCTGGGTACGAGATTAAAAGAAATATGTTTTTTATTCCGGGACTCCCGAAGGAGTCCCGAACTATTCACAGATCAACGATATTTGCTTTTCACGATTTATGTAGAAATCAGACTATAGACAAAACTACAAACACTCTCAGCAGACATTTTCAATACACACGAAAAATATATATATACAGACGTTGTTTAAAGAAGAAGCCTTTTAGATCATTAAATTCCTAGTATTAGTACAAGCTATTTCAGGAGTAAAACCATCGAAGTACCGAAGCAAGTTTAGACATGACTTAAGTAATTACGCAATAGAATTATCGCACTGCAGTCGATTGCCAGACTTTGTACATCGCTATCAAGCGACAAAAATCTCTTCAAGTGCAACATCAAAGTAATCCAAGCTTTTAGTGTTCGTACTCTATTATCACAAGAGTCAAAGTAGATACTAGTTAAACAAACGAAAACATTCAGTTGAAAGCAGTCGTCGGTCGCCGCCGTGAAGGCCTCGAGTCCGCTGGCCGAAAACAGCAACAAAAAGGCGTATTGAGTAAGTTTATTGGCTTAGTGTTTTGTAAAGTAATTTCTTTTATTACTCGGGCTTCCGTAGGAATGCCCGAGTTATAAATTGGGCTTCGTTATTTTTTTTTTTTGTTTGCCTTCAGTCACAAATCGCAGTTTAGGCACTAAAGCGCATGCGTATAGATGGAAAGGCGCATGCGTCGAGAGGTATATACTTCATGATTGTCCTATATAGTCGCTTCTTTACTTGAGAAGTACAGAGCGACTATACGGCACTCAAAACCATGAAGTATATACCTAAATAAGCGTCAAAAGCACATGGTCATCATGGCGGCCTGCAAGATGTCTCGCGATTCAAGGGTAAATATGATTTCTAATACAAACGCACACACTGTTCGCGGTAGACCCACACTAAAAGATGTCGAGCGTTTTCGAAACGAGTCGGTCCGCGAACTTTACGAGAGATCAATTTACGAGCGAACATTTTAATTTGAGTTTGTTTACGAACGTATTCGTTGAACTAATACCCAAGTCATCTAAATTGTATTGCTATTTGAAAGCTAATTTGTGCTTAAATTCAACGTAGTCTAATAATTATAGTTAAAACATAGAGCAGTAGTTTTCATCTTTAATGATCACCAACTGTGAATCAATTCTGCTAATAATCCGTGTTGAAGTTGTAGAGTTATATTAAAGTTGGTTTGTTTCAAGGCAGGCAGAATTACCAACAATTCTTCTGTAAGTAAATGATTGGATTGTCACTCGGAAATGTGTTAGTTGGATGTGAATGCTTCTGCGAGTGTAAAAGTTCAGATCTTAAAAATTACGAGCCCTCGGCGTGATTTGAGCTAGCCTACATTCGGATTTCCGGTCCGACGCTCAAGCACTGACCCTTCAGATAAACTGATAAACAGATAAACTTTAAAATACATTTATTTGTCTTTTCAAATAATTGTAAAAGTTGCTGTTATGAATAAAGCAAATGAATCAAAATATGATTAAAATTGATAGTATACTGCAGAAGTCAAATAAGTTAGTTTGAAAAAACTATTTCACAGGTAAACAAAAATCAATTTTTAATCCGATGGGTCTTTCTCGAAAAGAAGGTTAAGCCTGTATAAATGCGCTTTAGGTCAAAGAGCACAGCAGAATAAACGAATGGAGAATTTAAAGGGACAATGTTAACAAAGAGAACTCATGATTTACTACATAGAAAGCCCGAGTTCACGCAGCTATGCGTCTTGTCTTTATAGTGACATTTTGCTACAGAGCACAGAGAGAGAAGCATTTTTGCATTTGTTTTATAACCACACTCTGACAATAAATATACAAAATTCACCAGAAGATACCATTCAACTTCTGGATGGTCTAGTGGTTAAGGTCTTTGCTTTATAATCGTGAGGTCCGGGTTCAAATCCCGGCCCTACGGGGAATTCTTTTTTTCACTTTTTTTTTTGACAGATTTTTTTTTCTTTTATAGCTAATGACTCTTTCTTCGCTAAAGAAATTATTAATTTATTGATTTGGATTTTTGTCTTCAAATGAAAACTCGTTATTTTTACTAAAAAAAATTGTGTTTGGGCTTCCTGTGGTCATCTCGGTCAATCCACGAGTTACTTCGCCATTGGCGGTTTGATTTTGTTTTCACTTCGACATCAAGAAACGTAAGCATAGATGAAACCGTTCCGTTTCTTTCCACGATAGTAGTAGAGCGACCATCTTATGCTGCTATTTCTGCTTCTACTTCTATACTTCGGAGAGCGTAGGTTTTGCAAGACAGTTGTTTTAGCGCGGGGATACAACTTTCACGATGAATCTACTTTTTATTAGTGTTGAATACAAGGAATTGATGAAGCTTTCGTTTTAACTCATTGGTGACTGATTTTATTGTTGCGTTCTTCTACATTCGTCCACTAAAAATATTAGTGTTCCTACATTGCTTTAGCCCTTACTCACAACTTCTATATACGAAGGGCTCATAATAACCTCATAAATAATACCTAGATTTTATAGTCATAAATTTGGACAAATGCACACTACTATATGAGAATGTTGAAAAATTTGTAATTAATTGTTCTTTGAAAGAATAAGTCAATGGTCGCTTACAAGCTCATGAAAGAGTGCTCGTAGCCGAAAGAAAAAATAAAGGATAATGAAACAAAATAGGGTTTTTTAATGAAAACAATGAAAAGAAAAGTAATAATAATAATAATAATAATAATAATATAATGCATTTATATTGCGCCTATACAAATATGCTCTAGGCGCATGGGAAAGAGGGGAAAAAAAAGTCATTTCAAATTATAAGCTAATTTGAAAAGATGAGTTTTCAGTGAAGACTTGAACAATGCCAGAGAAGTTGTAGTCCTTATATAAGACGGAAGAGAGTTCCAAAGTTCAGGGGCACACACACAGAACGAACGACCACCATATGACTTAACACGAGAGTTTTTACGAACAAGTTGAACATCAGTAGAAGAGCGAAGATTTCTTGTAGGTTTGTAGAGGGAAATCAGGTCAGATATATAGGAAGGAGCCAGGTCGTAGAGGGCTTTAAAGGTTATCAAAAGAATCTTGAATTTTATTCGATCAGCAACAGGAAGCCAGTGTAGTTGAATTAAAATAGGAGTAATGTGACAGTGTTTGCGTGATAGAGTTATTAGACGTGCAGCAGCATTTTGAACTGACTGGAGTTTTGAAATTTGTTGACTTGGAAGACCAAAAAGAAGACAGTTAAAACAATCGATCTTAGAAGTGATAAAAGCATGAACCAGTCTTTCAGTAGTTTGAAGAGACAGACATTTTCTAACTTTGGCAATGTTTCGGAGATGGTAAAAGGCAGTTTTACAGATGGAATTAACATGGGATACCATTGACATTGTCGAATCAAAGATTACACCAATATTTCTTGCTGATTTCGACGGCTTGATTACATCATTTCCAAAACAAAGGTTAGGGAGAGATTCTTGCGGGCTATGCTTGGAGTAGAGAAAAAGAAGTTCAGTTTTATCTTTATTAACCTTTAATTTATTTATGGACATCCATAGGTCAATGTCTGACAGGCAATGTTCAATACGATTCATTGACTGGTACATATCTTCATCATCATTACAGAAAAACGGAAGGTATAGTTGTGTATCATCTGCATACAGGTGAAATGACAAATCATGGGAACGTAAAATATCAGCAACAGGAGAAGTGTAGAGTATATACAAGATAGGCCCAAGAACAGATCCTTGTGGAACACCACAATCGAGTTCAAGAGGCTCAGAAGAAACATCATCTAAAACGAAAATTAAAGTAAACTGAATAAATGAATAAACACTGGCTAATTTAGAGAGAACTGAAGGCGACAATAACCTGGGTTCAGAAGCTCTTTTGTACATTGTGATGTCATACTGCTCGATATTGGCAAAGACGGTTTTACTTGATTGAAAGCAATGAGCAAAAAAGTCGCCAGAATGTGTAATTTTCCTGTTTCTAATTTTGTTCCTGCGCTTTCATTATAATGGAATATTCCTAGCTAGTCTTTCGGCGTTTCTTGACGTCACTGACGAAATTTGATCTATCAAACCAACTTAAACCATCTGCCATGTCGTACAGCTAGTCATGAAAAGAAGAAATACTCTATTTCTTTTTTACTTAAAAATGAATTCCCTGTAGCCAGAGTCCCTGTGGTGTACTTCAGGAATCTATATTTGGTCTATTCAAAATTGAGAAATGGTTAAAATAAAAATGATAAAAATGTTAACCACACAAAAACAAAACCAGTTAAGATAACTTATTATCATTTTTGGCGTAAATATCTCGTACTGAATATATATGTGTAATTATTTAGTAATTGATCCCTTGAGATTTCATTGTCAAACTTGTCTAAAATTGTCCTGCAGGCAGCTGCGCAGCGCAGGCTATAGCAACTGAGAATTATTCAATTATTAAGGTGACTCCCTATAGTAATTTTTGGACCAAACCGTTCACTTTTATTTGCCTTGTTTATAGCTTTAATCCGCAGCTATCGATTTGATATTGATACCAGCTATAGAGATAAGATGAAAGTTTTCAATTATGACAGTTTTAATATGATCAGCGTTACCATGGCAACGATAAACAATTATCGTTGAAATTGGTTTTTGCTAAATATCTCAAAAACCTGACCTGCTCGGGACAAGCGGTAAACGACATCATTAACTTCAAGCTAAGGCAAAGCAAATTAGACTATCTTAAAGAAATTCAATCTGTTTGATTTCGAGTAATTTGCAGAAATATTCTGAAGCATTCATTTTTATATGCTAAAAGTCACGACCGCCCAAACGTTACTCAGAAGACGTGAAACACCAACAAAACACTGTAAAGAAGCCTTTGCTTGTACACTTCAAAGTGGCTAAATGGTTATTCTTAACTCTCTTCCAAAGCGAAGATATCACTTTTTCTTTACAGGCAATTTTTGATAAACATTGCCGTAACGTCTATTTCGAAATTATTTCCAAAATATCTCTCAAACGACTTAATATTTTTGCTTGATATGCTAGGAGTGTATTTATTATCATCTTCGAAACAACATTTGAAAATCCCATTAAGATTGAAACAGTAAAACATTTTTAAATTCATCGTTAAAGATGGCCGACAAATGAACCACAACTCCAGAATGCAAACGGCCGCAACAGCACTTCATTAGCATACTGACACCACGCGCGAAGCTTGGAGACTCGTTAGCATAACAAGGCAGGCTATTCACAATTCCCGCCAAAACCATACCAATTTGAAAGTTGTAATAAAGCATAATAGTCTAAGTGTGCATATTTAGACTTACCATAGTAAGCGTAATGTAATGGTGAACCGACGTTTATCAAAGTAGCTGACTATTATTATTCAACTTGACATTTTCGATTGGTTCATTTGCGCGTGCATTCTTTCTCTCACGTGGCGAGTTGGATGTAGCGGTAGTTTTAATCGTGCTGCTACGTTATAGTAGAAGAAAAACTAATAGAAAAAATGCACTAGAAAGAAATAGAGAGAAACGCTGGAAAGCAAAGGTCTGAGGCTACTGGTTCAAATATTGAAATAATAAATTATTCTTTTCTTCTTCTCTTGTAATCGTGACTTTTTGTTTACATTCTTTCGTCTTTCAGCTATTTTCATTGCAAGCTTCGCGCGTGGTGTCAGTATGCTAATGAAGTGCTGTTGCGGCCGTTTGCATTCTGGAGTTGTGGTTCATTTGTCGGCCATCTTTAACGATGAATTTAAAAATGTTTTACTGTTTCAATCTTAATGGGATTTTCAAATGTTGTTTCGAAGATGATAATAAATACACTCCTAGCATATCAAGCAAAAATATTAAGTCGTTTGAGAGATATTTTGGAAATAATTTCGAAATAGACGTTACGGCAATGTTTATCAAAAATTGCCTGTAAAGAAAAAGTGATATCTTCGCTTTGGAAGAGAGTTAAGAATAACCATTTAGCCACTTTGAAGTGTACAAGCAAAGGCTTCTTTACAGTGTTTTGTTGGTGTTTCACGTCTTCTGAGTAACGTTTGGGCGGTCGTGACTTTTAGCATATAAAAATGAATGCTTCAGAATATTTCTGCAAATTACTCGAAATCAAACAGATTGAATTTCTTTAAGATAGTCTAATTTGCTTTGCCTTAGCTTGAAGTTAATGATGTCGTTTACCGCTTGTCCCGAGCAGGTCAGGTTTTTGAGATATTTAGCAAAAACCAATTTCAACGATAATTGTTTATCGTTGCCATGGTAACGCTGATCATATTAAAACTGTCATAATTGAAAACTTTCATCTTATCTCTATAGCTGGTATCAATATCAAATCGATAGCTGCGGATTAAAGCTATAAACAAGGCAAATAAAAGTGAACGGTTTGGTCCAAAAATTACTATAGGGAGTCACCTTAAGGCTGGTTCACACTAGCGTCGAAATCGGAATCGGAAGCAGAAAACAAAGGAAAAGACAAAAGAGTTAAGTCAAGCGTGTGACATAAGACATCGAAATAAGCATCGCAAGAAGCATAAGACCAAACATAAGCATAATCAAAGACAAAGGAAAGAACAAAGAAAAACACCTTTCTTTTGTATTCTAATCCCTAAATTCTTTGTTGTTTTCTTACGATTCCGATTCCGATTCCGACGCTAGTGTGAACCAGCCTTTAAAGAGCGTTCAGTTGTCAAATATGAGAAAAACCTGTTTTTGATAAGACAGTCATTTGATAAACATGCAACATGGTCTCTTGATAACCAGAGATATTCTTTTTCAAATCATTTGGAATATGATATTCCACATCTGAATTGATATTATATTCAATTTATAATAACAAAATATTACATCTATAAATTATATCTACCTCTTGGTGATAATTAATCGTTTGTATGAGCCCTTGCTTTCTTTGAAAATACCGTAAAATGATCGACTGAGGAAAATTGTTATATTGAAAATATAAATATATCCATATTGCCTCAGAAGACTCAGAATTGGTACGTATATTTTGTATCTGATGACAGATCCCAAGGGGTAGGGAGTGGGGAGTCATACAATTTTACCATAACTGTGAAAATTTAAAACATTGAATTTCAGTCGGAAACACTAAAGGGGTTTTCCATCCCCTTATGAGTTTCTGTTTCAGTATACAAGTAGTGAAAAAGGCGCGTCATACTAGCAGGGGGGGGGGGGACTCCGATCGTAAATGGACGGGGATGCTCGTCAAAATCTGCCATCTGGTACCTTTTAGGGTGTCTCAGACTTAAGTGAACTACCAGAGACATACATGGTACCTATTAGGGACTGTTTTGGGGTACACAAACTACCTAAAATAAGCATGAAAGCGACGATTTCGATGATCTGAATTGACTCTTCAAACCACATCGATAACAAAGTGTTTCATTACTTTAATTCTTTATTATTGTTTTTGAATTGGTACCCTTTAGGGGTAGAAACGAAATGTTGCCACTCCCACTCAGAGGTAACTTTTAGGGGTCATTTTCAAAATTTCCGACGAGCATTCCCGTCCTCTTATATATAGGAGTACCCCCCCCCCCCCCGGGCATACTAGCTAGGGATATCCAGCAGGAAAGACAAACCGGGAATAATTAGGTAGTCCCCTCATGTACACAGTAGACTAGACTTGCTATCCTCTCTTATTTAGTCTTTATTTTGGTCTTATTCTTCGGGTTTTTTTCTATGCTCGAGAGGACGACTTCTTTTCCCTGTGGGATTTTGATTAGCGCTTCGCGCCAAAACCCCGCTGGGGGCGAAAGCAATCAGTATGTCAATTTTTTCGAATAAGAATAGCTGTAGCTCGGCGTTGCACACTCGCGGTGATTTTTTGCTGAGGGAGAAAACCTCGTAGAAAAAAACCCTCGTGGCATGGCAGAGAACAAACCCAATTCACATATGATCTGAGCACTCGAGCTTAGACTCTAACCAAGACCATATTCGGTAAAAGCCGGTGCTCTCAACAATCGGCCAACCATGCCACATACCCAAACCGGGTTGATGGCTTATTTAATAACCAGTTTAAATCTAATTAATTCAGAATATCAAGACACTTTCCTGACAGGACAGTACATCTCGATTCTGATTGGCTACTGACTAATTTTAGAGTACCGGAGTTTTGAAGTTACAATGCCGGTAAGAACTAGGAAGCTTTCTATTGTTCTGCGGCATATCGCTTTGCCCATGGCAGAATTTCTTGGTTTCAAGATAGAAAATATATCATTCTATGGATAACATGTTTCCAAAATAAAAAGTACAAAACCTCGTCTAGTTTCTTTTGTGTTAAAAGATTTCATCCAATCATAAGCTTTCAAAATAATACCCAAGCTACACTTCGAATTTGCATGCCATGTTCCCCACGTTGAAGTTTTGTCAACATTGAATAGTTTTTATATTGTTAGGCTCCCTAGTTCTTACGCGCGCATCGTCACTTAAAAGGAAACTTTCTCGAGCTTGTGAAAAAAGTTGAAGCTCCGTATCAGCTGCAGCTTTGTTATCTCAGTTTTCATCTTTTTCTAGTGAAGGTAATGTCAATTTAATTACGTCATTGTCAGAAGTTGATGTCATTTCGGCCAGTTATAAAAGACATGGTCTGAGCCAGTAACAGTTTTACCCATTCAACGGAAGACGCATATCTTTGAGAATACTCGGTGAATTCGAAGATCCTCCTTAACTCTGTCAAAATCTATAACCCATTTATGAAAAGAGTGAAAACAAAGTTTAACAAGCCACCGAGGTCTCACTCAAACATCGTACTAATATTATTTGGAGATTCATCTTTGAGAATATATATATACTCGTTAACGTCATTCCAGAGAAGACCGAATCTCTTGTCACCTCCAACAACAGCTTGCTAAGCGGAAAAAAACAAGTTGCAAGTCATCAAGCTACCACAACACACTAAGTTTGCTTAAAACATGAACAATTCTACAACGCCACAAACAGTTAGCAACTATTTTGACCATCACTATGGCAACTTTAAGTATTTCTTGATAGTCGTGAATTCTCTCAGCTCGATTGTGACTGCAGTTCTCAACTTTTTAGTGATTTTGACTTTTGCAAAGACAGCTTCTTTGCGAACTCCCTCGTACATTTTAATTCTTAGCTTGGCCATCTCTGACTTGGGCATTGGTGTAGTGACACAACCTGCTTATTGTATTCTTCATATTTCCTGGTTAACGGGGAACCATTCTTTGTATCAAAGTAGCTTTAATGTTTTGCTACGAACCTTTAACGTGCTACTAACTTGTTCATTTCTTACGGTGACTTCCATCACTATCGATAGGTTTCTTGCTCTTCACCTACATCTGAGGTACCAAGAACTTGTCACAACCAAGCGCTCTTACATAGTTGTAATAACAATTTGGGTAGTTAGCTTATTGTGGAGTTTTGTACTTGCAATAGAAGGAAATTGGGTCTACATTATTGACTCTTCTTTAACAATTGTTGTAATAATTATTGACGTTTATCTGATGCTGAGAATCTCTCGAGTTATTCGCAGACACCAAGCACAGATTAAGATTGACGCTGAACAACATCCACAACAGCCAACCATGAACATGCAAAGATATAAGAAAACTGCTAATGTGATGTACTATATCACTGGTGTATTTCTTGTGTGTTATTTGCCTGCCATGGTAATTGGTCTTTTGTACCGTGTACTGAAAAATATGGGGATTAGTATGGGAATAGCAGAGTATTATGCTGGACAGTTAGCTTATACAATTGTTATGATGAACAGTGCGTTGAATCCACTGATTTGTTGCTGGAGAATAGAAGAAATACGGAGGGGGACCTTGGGGTTTGCGGTATTGCGGTATTGATCATTTTTTAATGCGGTATTGCGGTAAAATGATCAAAATCTTGCGGTAATGCGGGATTTGCGATCCGTGCGATATGCGATATTTACAGCTTTAAGATGCGAGATTGCGGGAAAAACATTTTCGAATTGCGGTATTGCGATATCATTAATGGGCTCCTGTTTTAGCCCAGCGGTATGCGGGATTTTGTGGTCGTTGTAGTTTTAGATACATTGGCTTGACCTTTTTGTCATCTCAAGCTAAGGAATTGGATATCATATGTCATATTTCAATTAAGAACCAATCATAAACGAAGATTATCTTAAATGTAACTTGAGCGACCTGTAGAGTCACGTAAGCAGCGCAAGGTCGTGCAAGTATCTGGTTTGACCTGGTAATCTCGTGCGTTTACAGACCTTTTCAGCATTACTTCTTTATTGTAATCATGTCCAGTAAAGAAGTGTGCCACATTTCCTTGATCAGTAAATCAAGCATAATAGAATGCGTTTCCTTCTTCTATGAAGAATGAAAGGGAAGCGAACATGTTTCAACAACCGTCTTCTTCTTTAGGTAAGTTGTTCTGATACATGACCGTGCACTACTTGATGTTATTAACTGATAGTTTCGTGATTATAATAGTGACATGTATTTATCGTGGAAAGCTGGAGACGACCTACGACGCTGACGACTGATATATGAGTATAATATATGAATCTGATGAATGCTCCTTTCTATACAGAAGGTCAGATTTACCGATTACTGTTGTAGAATCTAGCGTTACTGGTCAGCGGAAATTGCCGCCAAATTTAATCTTCATAATTCATGTTAATTCGTGTATAAAGTTTCCGTTGCAAGAACGTTCAAGCTGATGAGGAGAGAATACCATGAGGTATTTCAACCATTCTTTTGGCATTAATCGAACTTCAAGTTGTAAATTATTGTGTTTAACTTTATTTAGAACCGCCACGATAATCGTCGCCAATGTATTCAACAGTTTATCGTCGATATAGTTCAAGAACGAGAACCCCGCAGTAAAAATGAGTTACTTCAGTTACGAGGCGTTTCTCCAGTATTCAATCCCTTTATGTAGATCGTTTCTACAACTGTAAAATATTGATACCTTACGTTTTAGTCACGCAAAGTGTTTAAAGTGAGTCGTAGTAAAAAAAGCTAAGTCGATAAAATGGCGATTTCTTTGTTTCCACATCCAAAACGTGCACTGCGTGGCTTATCATATACGATATTTACAATTCGCCGAAAAAAAGTTTAAATTTTAATTTATTTTATTGTATTTTTTTGCGGTACGCGGGATTTGCGATATTTCTATGCGGTATTGCGGGATTTCCGAATTTTTTTTGCGGTATTGCGGGATCCAGAACCCCCCAATGTCCCCCTCAATACGGAACGCATTGCTTCAGGTTTTACGGAGACAATGACAATAATACTGTGTGCAATGTTCTTATGTATATAAGTTGTTTAGTTCATAAACTCCTTCACTCAATAAATGTACAATTGCATATATTTGGTGATTGATCAATGTATGGCTCAATTTTACCTCCGCTTACGTTGTTCTTGTTTTGATTTCGATATCAAGCGACAGCAGCAGTAACCTAAGCAGATATGAAACCGTTCCGTTTCTTTCAACGAAAGAGCGACCATCGTACTATGCTGCTATTTCTGCTTCTGCTCTTATAATTCCGGCCGAGAGCGTAGTTTTTGCAAGACAGTTGCTTTAACGCGCTGATACAGCTTTCATGATGAATCTACTTTTTATAAGTGTTGAATACAAAGAATTGATGAAGCTTTCTTTTTAACTCATTGGTGATTTGATTGCTGCATTCTTCTACCTTTTTCACTAAAATATTAGTGTTCCTACATTGTATTAGCCCTTACCGTCAGAATATTCGAATTCGTTCTATACGAAGGATTAATAAAAACCTCATTAAAAATACCTAGATTTTATAGTCATAAATTTGGACAAATGCACATTACTTTCTGAGAAGGTTTAAACATTTGTAATTGACTGTTCTTTGAAAGAATAAGTCACTTTGTTCATGAAAGAGTGCTTCTAGTTAAAAGAAACAAATATAAAAGGATAATGAAAAATAGGCTTTCTTCATGAAAACGATGAAAAGTAAAAATGAATAAAAACTAGCTAATTTAGAGAGAACTCCGGAAGGCTACAATAATCTAGTTTTATAGAAACTCTTTTGTACATTGTAATGTAATACTGCTCGATATTCGCAAAGACGGTTTTACTTAATTGAAAGCAATGAGCAATTAAAAAGTCGCCAGAACATGCATGTTAATTCTCCTTTTTCTAATTTTTATATTGTGCTTTCATTAATGGAATTCCTAGACTTTCAAAGTAATTAAAAGAAAGAAATATGAAAAAGGATAATGAAACAAAATAGGGTTTCTTCATGAAAACAATGAAAAGAAAAGTAAGAATAAACGAATAAAAGCTAGCTAAATTAGAGAAAACTGAAAATTACAATAACCTAGTTTTAGAAGCTCTTTTGTACATTGTGATGTAATACTGCTCGATATTGGCAAAGACGGTTTTACTTGATTGAAAGCAATGAGCAAAAAAGTCGCCAGAACATGTTAATTTTCCTTTTTCTATTTTTTTTTTTCTTGCGCTTTCATTAATGGTATATTCCTAGACCTTCGAAGTTTCTTGACGTCAACGTAATTTAATCTAAGTGATGGTTTTGATCAAACCAACTTGAACCATCTGCCCTGTCGTACAGTTAGTCATGAAAAGAAGAAAAATATTTTTTTCATTTATCCTTAAAAATGAATTCCCGAGGTAGCGACATTCAATTGTGTATTGCGATATGCAATTATGTATATGTAAGTTGTTTAGTTCTGAATCATAAACTCCTTCTTTCAATAATGTTTAGAAATTTGTTTTATAGAATAACTATGATATAACGCGCGCTCTGATTGGCCAAAGGACGCGTGTCGCGCGTTCTCTATGAGAACACATAGCACGCGCGCCTAGATTTTCAAACTTTCTCAAACGAAAAAAGAAAAGTAAAACTTCAATTGTATTTTAACTCGGCAGCAATACTATGTTGAGTTATAGAAGCACTTGCGAATTGTAAGAAGACCCGAGAAGTGTTGAGAAGCACTCGGCTACGCCTCATGCTTCTCCTAACACTTCTCTCGTCTTCTTACAATTCCCGCGTGCTTCTATAACTCAACATAGCACGCTGCCTCGTTTTCTATTTCTACAATAAATTGTTCTTTGAAAGAATAAGTCAATGGTCGCTTATAAGCTCAAGAAAAGTGCTTTTAGCTGAAAGAAAGAAATATAACAAGGGAGAATGAAACAAAATAGGCTTTCTTCATGAAAACAATGAAATTAAAGGTAAACTGAAACATGAATAAAAACTAGCTAATTTAGAGAAGCTCTTTTGTACATTGTGATGTAATACTGCTCGATCGATTGGCAAAGACGGTTTTACTTGATTGACAGCAATGAGCAAAAAAGTCGCCAGAACATGTTAATATTTCTTCAGTTTTCTTGTACTATCATAATGGAATATTCCTAGACTTTCGACGTTTACCATTAACTTAAATCATCTGCCCAGCTGTCGTACAGCTAGACATGAAAAGAGAAAGATTCTATTCCTTTTTTTTACATAAAAATGAATTCCCTGTAGCCAGAGTCTCTGTGGTGTACTTCAGGAATCTATACTTGGTCTATTCAATTGACTAAAATTAAGGGAAGGTTATGTATAAAAATGTTAACCACACAAAAACAAAACCAGTTAAGATAACTTATGATCATTTTTGGCGTCAATATCTCGTATTGTGAATTAATATATGTGGAATTATTTAGTAATTTATCCATTGAGACCTTACTGTCAAAATTGTCTAAAATTGTCCCTCCAGGCCGCTGCGCAGGCTATAGGCTACTGAGAACTGATTATTCAATTATCCAAAAGCATTCAGTTGTTGTATGTGAAAAAAAGCTGTTTTAATTTGGGTAAGACAGTAGTTATTAATGAATATGCAATATGGTCTCTTGATAACTAGAGATATTCTTTTCTAAATAATCCACATTTAAATTAATATAGTATTTTATAGAATAACAGAATATTACATCTATATAAGGAGCAGTGCGAGAGGTCCCAAGTTCGATCCCCAGTGACTTCACAACCTTGTTTCGACTTCTTTCCTTTCCGTGTAGCTTTTAATACCCTTAAAACGAAGTACTGGTGGAGAGAAGGGGTAGAGGGCGCACCTTGGAACGCTTGACACATGAGCCTCTGGCTCGGGAGAATTGAGCAACCACTCCCTGCGATTTCGAAGTAAAACATTAGCCTTTCCCTTTGCCATTTTTATTATATCTACCCCATAGTGGTAATTATAATCATTTGCATCAGCGCTTGCTTATCTTTCAAAAATACTATAATTCTAATCAGTTTGAATCATGGGACTTGTACCCAGGCCAAGGAACGTAATGATCGTTGTCTCCACAAAACTGTGTATTAACGAAAACGCGTAGCAAGCGTCTTTTAAGGGGATTGGGTTTCCTGTTTGATGAAATTTAAAGCAGTTTTGGTTACACAGGAAACCCAACTCTCTTCCTTTCCTCTCAAAGAAAGGCTTGCTACTCAAGGTACGAAAACGTACAGCGCACAGGAGAGCTAGGAGTTATGCTTGCAACAAGTCCCGCTTCACGTCCCTGGTACAGGCCCTCTAGTGTGTACTGAGATTTAAATAATACCGCGCAAATTTTCGTCTAAATGTAATGACACCTTATATCATATGGTGAGGTGCAAACATAATTGGGAACAGCTTAGAACGCATGTTTCTCTGAGATAGGACGCGTGTTAATGGCCCCATAATAATTAGATTTAGTCTATGAGAGAGTTGTACCAAATATTTCTCTAGATTTAGGTCATTTTTCAGCACCCCCAACTAATAATTATAACATTCCGTATTCGTTTTCTCCATTGCGGATTACTCTTCCTAATAAGAAAAAGATCCTCGTTTGCTCAATCTACATGAGACCACCCAACAAAGGCTACAACACTTTAATTTTCGGAACAACGTAGACTACGAGACTCTACTATTAGGTGATTTTAATCAGGACATGCTCCTCAAAAGGCTCTCTACTGAAGCAAGGGATCTTCGACAACTCTTTATTGCTTATCAGCTTACACAACTTATAAAATCACCCACTCGCGTCACAGAGCGGTCTATTCGACATTGATTGACCTGGCTATTACATCAGATAAGGACGAGATACTCGCATCTGAAGTGATCCCGGCGTGTTCTATTAGCGATCACTCCCTTGCCTTTTGACTAGACGTGCAAAAAATCCTCGTTGTCCTTCTAAAAAACTGTTTATATCAAAATCGCCGCCATTACAGTGAAATTAAGGTTGAACAAAATTTGCTAGAAAAAAAGAAAGTTTAGCATTGGAATAACGCAAAGTCCATATAGATATGATCAAATGCGCTGTAAGTGTTTTCTGTTCCGGACCGACAATCCACTAGTTTTTGCAAAAAGTACAGCAGGATCTTTTACGTCCACCATACAGGATTAGTGTGAAAGTAGAGACAGGGCCTACGGTTTAACGTCCTTGTCCGAGAAGACGTCAAACCATTTGTAGATGTTCAGATGTACAATAATCACAAAGGCAACACCCTCGCTCTCCTCAATTATTTAAAGACGCTGAGCCGGCCGGGGAATGGAACCCAGGCTTCCCGCACAGAATACCGTCGTTCAACAACTGTGCCAATTGGGCGGCGGGAAATAAATTAATAATTAGTAATTAATTGTTGTGAGAAAATTACGAGCCAATGAAAATTGCATGTGTTTTAAAAAAAATATAGTTTAACTCGAACAGCATGCATTACGCACTGTAGGGGCGGATGTAGGACTAGGAGGGGGTGCAACGTCTTCAGGAGGGAGTACACCATCATATAAATTGGAGACTGCAGAGAGGATATCTTGAGAAAAAGGCCTCAAAATTAATCGTCTCAGGAGGGGTGCGCACCCCCTGCACCACTCCCCTAAATCCGCCTCTGCACTGACGTCATCATTTCTTCTAAACAGACCACAGGTACTCGACGTTATCAGACACAAACCTTTATTAAACTTTCTTTTATCGATATTAACTATCTATAATATTTCCTTACAAGTACGTAGCTTTCTGATTTTCAAAATCAAAAGCCATCATCATTATGTAAGAGCTTCATTCTTGTCCTTAGTTTAAAACTAAAAATTTGTATTTAGTCCCTTCAGAAGCACATGATTTCTAGGACTTTTATGGTTTTATCTCCGCGGAGATTGTTTTAAAAAGTAATCTTTTCCCTCTTGGAGAAAGTTCACTTTTCTAAAAATCCGCCCGGCGGAATTCCGAATTAGAAGCACATGACTTTTAGGAACTTTATGACTGCGGCAATTACATGTATCTTCCCTCGTGGAGAAAGTTCATTTTTCTAAAAATCCGCCGGAAATCCGAATTTTGGAATGATACAGACCACTATGTGCATTAGTTTAGTCCATCAAGCACTAACCTTGAATATAATTAACACTTCAGAACCGGATTTTCTCCATTTCCCCGATGGAAGGGGAAAGCTAATCGTGCGCGCGCACCTTTCGAAACTTCCGTGACCGAACGCTCCCTTTGGGCAAATGGGTGCTCAGAAGGTGGGCTTTATGATTAGAACTAGCTACCGACATATGGACATTTCTGGGTTGAAAATTATACTGGCATTAGAGATAGAGGATTCACAAAGGTGGTCAGAGTTGTCCAGGGGGGAGGGGGGTGAGTTGCCCAGGGGGAGGGGGTTGAACCACGATTAGGAAAGATGTAACATATTATGGATAAATATGAGTGCGTGGGCTTCATTTGTGGTTTGTTGTTGCTTCACCTTATAAATTATGCTGACAGCAGTTTGCTGATCGACGAAGAGATCGTAAAATAATAATAATGTCGCTTACTGAGGGCGATGCTAACTTGCAATAAGCTAGAGGACAAGTTTCGAGAGCTGAGATCGGAAGAAGTTAGTGAAATAAAAGAATTCACGAAAGAATGAATGAATGAAAACATGAATAGATTATACATGGGTCAGTAACATAGGATCCTTGCGGTGGGAATGAATGAACCATTTTAAAAGAATATAACTAAATTACTAAGTTGAGTTCGTGAATGGATAATATAGGTTAATTAATTGATGAGTCATCGCCATCTAAAAAAACTAAAAAACATGCAATTTAAAATAAACATAAAATGAATGAATGAATGAAATGGAAGTGAATTACTAGAAAATAAAAGAATAATAAGACGATATATGATGTGTGTTAACAAATATTCACGCCAGGAGCAATAAGAATAATTATTAGAACGCCTCAAATGGACACTGGTGAATAGACAAATGAATAAATCCATGAAGGATCAAAGTGAAATAAATAACCACATACACCAAAGAATATTATATGTTAAAATTCACCAAAGTCTTATGAATAAGTAAGTGTCTGTGTGTGGAAAATGAGTTTTGAATAATTATTCACACACATCAATGTACTTCCTGCAAGGTGAAATACTTTGCGGTTTTTTTCACCAGCTTTCATCCAAAAATCAGCTTTAAAAATTAAAAAAATTCATAGCTAGTCATTAATAAACCTTTTCAAGCGATTGCGAGTCTATGGAATCAAAAAACCGCGAGTTGATAGCAACCTAATCTTGTAAAAATCAAACTCAAAAGGGGCAAAAATCTACTGGGATGCCACTTTTTTCGTTTTATGAAAAAAATTGGGATCGGGATTACTTCGGTATGATGTCGTAATTAGTTCGCAATGATTACGTCATCGCGTCTATTGTTTTTCCCAGCGATCATCGATCAAAGGTCACGTGGTTTTTAACGCGTAAATTCCGACAGACGAACGAGTCAATAAGCGAGGTTCGTGATTGCAGAGGTAAACAACGCAAAGGAAAGCAGGACAGAAAATTCAAAATTCTGGCCAGTACAGGCTCTGATCAGCTAACGCTACGCCATGAAAGCTAGGTGGGAGCCCGTAAGTAATGTTCAGCAAGGGAAGTACTAATTTTACTCGTGAAACTCCCGAATGCGGGCTGAGTTCAAAGGAAGGAAGATACGGTAGCGAGTCGTTATCTCTGAGCACCCTTGACAAGGACGAAGAAAAAGCCAACAGAGTTGAAGCTTCTGTTGCTCAAAATGGGCCCAATGGACGATTGGATATGCTGGGAAGACCAATTATTGGAGCAAAATACCGACCTCATTCAGAACATTACAGGAAACTGCAGCTAGCTTGTTATAACTTTTTGGAAAGGCCTCGTGGACTTTTCCCGCATTTGTATCACGCAGTAGTGTAAGTAGAGTTTATTGCGTTTGTGTTATTTACTTCTGTGCTCTTTTAGCCATGAATTTTTTATTATGGAGCAGTTAGAGAAGGTTGAAAGATTATCTAAGAAGCGTGTGAGGACGAAGGTTGGCCAAGCAATATTTGATTTTTTTCTGGTCAGAGAACTGGTTAAGTTTATAATGATATCCTGTACATGTACTAGATGTGGGATTCGGCATTCGTTATTGGCTTTAATCGTGTACTCAAGGAAACCCTTAGGGAATGTAGCAAACCTATGTTTAAGCTACATAAGAGACCAGCAAACAATTTAAGGTCAATTCAATGAGACCACGAAAAATTGGGAATACGTACCAGTTGTGTTCGTTGCTTGTTCAGAAGATTTCGTTTTTGACCACACAGTTTTGCCGCCAGAACGATCAGAATGAAGATTTGGGGCTCGTACACATAGTCAAAGGCTACTGGCGGTGTTTGTTTTCATCATTAAAATCTTGCTATATCCCTTCAATACTCAAGGAGTTAAAATAAGCTTATATTGCGTATATCGTTTGTCTAGTTTTCTGGCCGTAACGCATATTTTAATGTACTTACAACAAGCAGATGCTCTCAATAACACATTGCTTGTTATTTCGAACTGTTTATGGCTGATTTAAAAAACTTATCGTTGGTGACTTGTGCTTTTAAATTTACTTATAATTGCGCTTAAATGATCAGTTAGGCACAAGCTCATCTAAGCTACGAGTCCTGAATTGATAGTTGTGGCTGGTTCTTCACTGACAGGTTTTTACGGCATTGCCAAGTAAACTCGTCATCCAACTCGATTTTCGAATTTTCTTTTTACAAATCAGCATGTGTTCTGTTCCTGTAATTATTATCATCGGTTCGGGGCTCTATTTCTTTTTTTAAACCCAAGAATTACAGCGTTGAATGACAGACAGGAACGCACAATGGCATTTCACTCTGTATAGTTTTTACTTTTTTAATAAATAATAAAGAAATGTATTCAGAATGTTTGATCGTGAACCTGCCATTCCCGCCATTCGGTCGTTTATTGCTAATATTTGGTGTTTTCTGTGACTAAACAAAATAGCCAGCGTTTTGTGAAAACAAACAAACAGCTGGCCTAGATCATTAGTGGTGGATGTAGTATATTCCACGGTGCCCTCGAGCGTTTGGTATATTTATATCAAGACGCTAGCAGTAAAATTAGCAATTGTAAAATTCAGTCTTTGTTTGTAGATTTTGAACGCTGGACGCTACGTGTTATATTTTCTCTCTAGAGTCCCTTTAAACCCACAAACAACCCTCCTCTTGTACCACTTGTTACACAAAATTGTGTTTGTTTTCGCGTCCAGAAATTAGTTTTGTGAAAATATACACGTTGGAAATTTGTGGAAATTGGTATCCTAAAAAACTGTAAATATTTCATCATATTCACAAGGCGTTTCATCGAGGAAAGAAAGCTATCCGCTTTGATGTGAAAGCGATACATTTTGAAATAAAAATAAAACGATATTATAATGTAAAAATAACAATTGTTTTATTCTGCTATTTTTTAGAGTAGACGGATTGGAGCCTCTTGGTATTAAAGTAAACGCATGCCCTTCATCCAGTCCCTCGATTACCATTTTCTCAACAAATATTAGCCATCGTAGTTATAAAATATTTAACATAATATTGTACTCACAAAGGCCCACATTAATAATGATAATGATCAACCTTTGTGTTTTCAAGGGCTCATAGTAATTAGAAGAAAGCTACAAGCCTTAGTCGTGTTACTTTAAAACTTTAATGGCATGCGGATTTTTGGCAACATATAATCAACGGTTAAAAAAGAATAGTTGTTTTTGGAGCTGTGGGAAATTCTTTTCTTCTAGGTATTCCAAGACATTGAGATCTTTATCTCTTGAGATAACCACAGAGATTAGGTGGGGACTACACTTAGTTTTGAGGTTTTTTATCACTCATGATTTTTATTTTACAGTTCCCATAGATACATTATTCCCTATCATTCACTCTATCATAAAACAACCAAGGATGGTGCTTTGTGCACATGCAAGCTCAATCAGATATATAGCCAGCAGTGAATTCCAAATATCAGATATTGACAGATTGAGACTGAAATATGGTAATTTCCAGCTTTTAATACATTTTATACTATGTGTGTTTCAATAGCTTTTCAAGTTGTAAGACACCTTTATGGATGTAGCTGGCAGTAATATCAATAATGTCCCAAATGTCATTCAGAGGTTTTATTAAGGGGTAAGGGACTGCCGACAAATTGACTTACTGCAGACATGACTTCTTCTGATCAGGCTACTTTTAATATCCCAACCTATTTTTAATAAAAAAGGCTGCTTTTTCCAACTTTGCCTGCTTTTCAATTATTTTGTAATCAGTCCAGATGTTATCGCCTGATGTCCCCAGTTTATTTTATGGCAATAGTCATGAGCAAAGACACTTTGTTCTTTATCAGAGCCTCCATGTAGATTTTTCTTAGAGTTTTACATAATGCCAATTGCCTTTAGTGATAGAAAAATTAGATTTAACTTTTGAGAAATGATATGAAGTATATCCTTGATGTAATATGCATGGTTTATAGCTTATAAATCTCGTCTTTATGCAGAATATATTTTAATCTTGCCAAGAAATTAAAAGCGTACAAGTATGTATCCTGGGAGACAGCATTCGTACTTTGAAAATAATATAATTGCAAATATTCAAGATTTCTTAATTGAATTCAAACTGACATATTATAAGGCAAAAGACACAAACAAACAAAAACAAAACAATCAATATATCCATGCCCAGCCCAATCAACTGCTCTTTACATCAAAGTTTTATGTTACAAAATAGATTTTGATTAGATGATTGAGTAATTTGAGGAGTGACGATTTTTACAGGAGGTAGTATAAACAGTTGCAGATAGTCAGTTGTGATAAAACATGTGAGCTTAACCCCAATTATTCAATTAACCAATCCCTTCAAAATGTTCCATCCCCTTCCCATTGATCACTCAAGATTCATCACTTTCTGATGATTATTAAAAATGGATTATGGATCCAGCCCCAGATGTATGGAGCGTGGATAGTGTTATCTTTTGGATGAATCCTTATTCTTTGGATAAATTTATTGGAAAGCACCCTTATTTTGACCACTGAATAAAGATGCTACATAATTTATTGAAGCAATATAAAACATGCACACATGTCTCTGTACTGTGATATAAACACGATGGAAGATGTAGAGCAAGAGAAAAGCAAGCTTAGGAACACAAGGCATAGTTGAGTGTTTCTCTTGCTTTTCGAGTGCTCTACATCTTCCATCATGGTTATATCACAGTACAGAGACATAAGCGATGTTTTCTATTAACTTTATGAGATATTTTCGACGTTTTTGTGTGAGCCATGTCTCTGTCCTCTGGTAGCCAGCTATAATCAGCACACATTATATTTCAAATATTTTATATATAAATATCTATATTTGGCCAAGGAGGTTAAGAAAGGGTACAGCCTGAGGCTGATGTGGACCAGCTATGATACACTAATAATAAAACTACATAATTCCTATTTACAATCAAAATGATATGTCAAAACGATATGAGTACAATAAATATTAATTTAACCTAGAAGAAATATTATGAAAAATTAACATACTTACTAGAAGTTTGTAAGCTAGAACTATTTCCATATGCCTTATGACAATATGGTAGTGATACATTTAGTAATTTTTATTATAATTATAATTAGAGTATTATTATTATACATTATAAAATATTTGAGATATAACGAATGCACATGCTGATTGGCTAGCTACCACATTTATATAAGAGGACATATATCCTCACTGTACAAAAACATCAAAAATGTTTTATAATAAAACGATCGCTTATGTCTCTGTACTGTGATATAAACACTCTGGAAGATATAATGCATTTGAAAAGCAAGAGAACACTCAGCTACATTGTAAAATTTGTGTTCCTAAGCTTGCTTTTCTCTTGCTCTACATCTCCCATTATGTTTATATCACAGTACAGAGACGTGTGTGTGCACTTTATATTGCTTAATTGTACATATATATATACTCATTATTTCTCTAGACAAAAGTCTACACATTTAATGAATTTAATAAGCTTACGAAAAGCAGTTAACTTATTAAATAACCTCAATGTTGGACTTTTTAATCACAATTTTGATCAGTTTAAATTCAGTTCAGAAGACAAAATTTTCTCCTATTCTAAGGTTTGTAGAATGGATTAAACACTTGTGAATTTTAATCCTAGTTAGTTTAGTTGATTGAATATCAGTCATTGATACAGCTAGGAGATCAAGGGTTCATGTTAGGGCCAGACATGTTGTCTCATGGATTAGTAAATACTAGCTATAGGCCTTTATGTGTTTTTGTAGAAAGATGTCAAGGTAATGTTTCAAGTTAATTACACTGACATCAAATAAAGTTGATCATTATGAATTACTGGTACATTGCCCGCAAAGTCTGTAATAGCGTAGTACCGAGGGGGGTGGGGGGTTGGAGGGGGTGAAGGTAGTGTACTACTAATATACTTGTTTCAAAAAAAACATCACATTAAGTCCACAGTGTACACTCCAAGACTATCTTTCAGATACAGTTACTTTGATTCCGGTTAGAGCTCAAGAAAGGGCTAAACAAATTTTGATCACGTAAAATCACGTCATGTGATCAGAAGTGAAAACACTCTATATGTTGTCTTTTTCTTCATAATTGAAATACAAAGTATCCAGGTACTTGGTCTTCATCGTAAGGTGGCCGCCACCTGTTTCTTTGGTTAACAGGTCTAAATTTCAGTCACGTCTTTTCATCTTTTAGCATGATAGTCTTTGCCAATTTCTAAGATTTTTGAAATACTGAATCCTTAATCATCGAATTGCATAGAAATGAAAAAAAATATGAATTGAGTAGCATTTACAGAGATCTATCACCAATCTTACAAAATGCCATTTTGAGAGTAAATGCTCATAATTCCAAAAACGATCAACTGAAGATGAACTATTTTTTCATATTACTTTGAGCAAGTGTACATGTGTTGAGGATATTTGCTGTACCAACAAGATTGTTTCAGGTCATTCTAGTCCTTAAATGTTGTTGCAGATACGAGCGCTAAATTTAGGGCTCAAAATTGTATATTTTCAAAGCTCGAAATTTTAGACAAAAACTTAAAATAAAAAAGTTACATATCGTTGTGACTCTCAGATGATTTCCAAGTTTTCCCGTACAAAAACTGGACAGGTGTCATGGACTTCAATAATGACCATTTTGAATTTTCATCACAGAGATCACTTGAGCCGTTTTTATTGATAACCCATCAATTATTATTATTACTGATTTTTATTTTGTTTTATTGTAAATAGGTGTGTCCTTGTTGTTGTCAGTTTAATACTGACAGCATTAACTACAGTGAACACACAGACCAGGACTGCTCTACATGCTCCAGTGATTGTAGTGGTATGTCATTGATTGTATTATCAACCATCTAATATGTAATTACACCGATTCCTCCCTCAATCTATGGATTTATATTAGAATATAACAATTAGACCTCAAGGACGAATGGACTACAAGTCAATAGCCCATGAGGCCAAAGGCTGATGGTCCGAAGGTCCATGAGGCCACAAGGTCTAATTGTTTTAGTATAAACCTACTGATCGGTCAAATAAAGGGATGTAAATTCTCAATATTAAAAATCCTGTGAAATCGCTGCAAAATGGAGTTCATCGTTTTGATCTGCCATGATATTGTTTTTGCTACTAGCGGGCTATCACAAATTAGACCTCTACTAGAGTAGCCAATCAGAATGCAGAATATGTAATAGACCATTAGTAGGTTTATACTAACACACATTAGACCTCTAGTAGAGTAGCCAATCGTAATGCAGATTCTCATAGACCGTTAGTAGGTTTATACTAATATAATTGTATATTTGTTTATTCATCCATCCTTCCATTCATCTACATGTGTCCATCCATCTATCCACCCATCCATCCATCCATCCATTTATTCCTAACAGAGTGCTGTTATTGTGTATCCGTTTTTCCATCCACCCTATCACTCATCCTTCCATCCTCCCTTCTTTCCTCCCTCCCTTCCTCTCTTCCTTTCTCCCTCACATCCATTCATCCACCTATCTATCCACTTTCAAACGTTCACCTATCCATCCATTCAATTACTCATTCATTCTTTTAATTATAGATCTATCAATTCATTTTTATTCATTTTCTGTTTTGCAGGAGTTTATACTTGTCTTAATATTTCTAGTAGAATATTGTTTAAGACTATGGTCAGCAGGATGCCGTAGTACATATGTTGGAATTAAAGGAAGATTAAAATTTGCTAAAAAGACCTATGCAATTCTAGGTGAGTTTATTCTTGGTTTCATATGACATTTTCAATTTCGTTGGAATTTTCATCAGCTGAAATATACATGTAGAATATTCTTTGGTTGAGAGCACATGCATAATGGTCAAACATTGACCACCATTTGTGGTAGGTACAGTATTAGTGATAAATTGTGCTCCGTGATCAGACATGGGTTGTATGGTGGCTGCTACGTGTGTGTGTGTATGTAAATTTGTATATAAAATTGTGCAACTGTCTCATAATGAAAGTGCCTTAGTTTGTATTCCTTCGACTCGATCACGTTTGAGCTGCGCCCTTTGTAATTCAGCACTTGGCTGCGAAGAAGGGTGATGAGCTACCCCAAATTTTATTTTTAATTACTTACTTTGTTAATAATTAAGAATAATTAAAGTTTTGATTAATGTACCCACAATGAAGTTAATGCTTCCAAGATACCTTGGGTTATTTGTAGTGACTATTAAATTTGATAATTTCTCTGGGTGAAGATTTAATAGCTACTTAGTTTAGCAATTTTATGGCACGAAATTGGCATGCAATTTTTATTAACTTTGACCAAGAATACCAAAGAATTTTAATTTTAGTGAGTAAAAGTTTTTATAGTAAATTTGATAATTTCTCTGGGGGAAGATTTAGTGGCTGCTGAGTTTAGCAATTTTATGGCAGGAAATTGATGTGCAATTTTCATTAACTTTGACCAAGAATACCAAAGAATTCTAATTTTAGTGAGTAAAAAGATTTAGTGACTTTGAGGAACTAGCTAAAATTATGTTGCCACTAAAACTACTAACCCTAAGGTAACATTCCATCAAGTTTCAGTACAGAGATAAAAGGTAAAAAAGAACACAGTCTCTTGATGTAACTTAATATATGATTACCAGCAATCAGCTGGCTAAGTATGATTTCATCACTGACTGGTATAAAATTCTTCTAAGATAACTCAATTACAACAAAATAGACTAAAAAAATGGGCATCGTGTGTGGGCTGGAGGGCATCAGCTGTTACACCTGAGCAAGATGCATGGTACTATACAGATAATTATTATTAAAAGTTGATTTGAATTTTTTAAGACTTCCAGGCAAACCCCCTTGATAATAGACCTTTTTCAAGTTTGTTCATATCACTGTAAAATCAGACAACAGATGCACTGATTCAGGGTTAGCCTGGAGTCAATTAAGATAGATTATTTGAAAATACCAGTGAGAAAAGCAAAACAGTTTAACTAAGAACAATACAAAAATTATTGATTTTTAATTAATCCCATGGGTCCTTCTTGAAAAGGAGGTTAACCCTACATAAAATGATGTGCCTTTATTTGTCAAGATGCTCATCAGACTCTAGCAAATGGAAACTGGACTGTTGCCCAATAGCCAATAGACAGAGATATACTTCATTTTGTTGCACACAAAGGAATTCAGGTTCACAATCCTTCATAGTTTACATAAATCTCAGTCTTTTTTTTTTTTTTTTTGTAAAAAGACAAACATTTTATGAGATGCTCTAACTTAATTGTTCTGACTCCTTTGTATGTGGCAGGTGAAGCATATCTCAGAACCAAACTACTGTATTTGCTGGGTGCAGTTGTCCCTTTAGGAACCCTTTGTCTGAGTCAATTTTTAAATAATACTAATTGTACATTCAATGTATGTGAAGCAATAAGTATAATAATTTATAATAAAATAGCACAACCAGTCTCACTCTTCTAGTCTGAGATTCTTATCTGTGGATGATCTGTGAGTTATAAATATTCGAATGGAGTGTCTCTTGGAAAGATTTTTAGTAATGAGTACATGTACACAAATATGACCTTGATCTTTACAGGAGCTCAGTGGTTAGAACATGCATCTGACCACAGACTCAGAATTCAAAGTTTATTGGTTCAACCCCTGTCTATAATTTGCTAGGATTTTATCCTAAGTCATTTTCCAATGCAAGAAACTTTGTGTACACACAATATCTCAGATTTGTAAAATAATATTTTTTTATCTCTTCTTTTCTCTCTACAGATTTAATAGTTATAATTTCTTCAATTAGTGCACTGGTGCTGGTTGCCACAGCCACACCACCAACAATAGCTGTTCGTTTGGTTAGATTTTTACCTTTACTACGAGTATTGAGATTTGACAGACAAGGAGAAACTTGGAAGCTTTTAGCATCAGTTATTTATATTCATCGGCAGGTATGTCTTATTTTGTTTTACAAGAATAACGACGCATTGGTGATAACAGTTACCTAACATATAGCCCTTAAGCAACAGGGCTTTCAAAATAAGCCAACGGCCGCCGGAGTTCTGGTGGTTGCTTTGCAGTTCACCACTGGCTACTATAAAAAACATATTATTAATTAATCTTTTACTTGACCTTTAATGGACACAGCCCCCTACTTTATTAACTTCACCATCTAGTTCAAATAATTTTGAAAGCCCTGAGGTAAGCTTAGTAGATGAATAGAGGAACATGCTTTGTGTCAGTCCCTTGGTGTAATGTTGATAACCTTACTAAGTAATCAAGGAAAAAGTGTCTTACTCTTATTAATAGTGGCATAGGTTCTTTCACCTCCCTTCTTTGAAGGGTAAATGTGTAGTAGTTTGGAGAGGGGGTCACTTCACATTATCTGAGCCGACATGAAGGCAGGGAGGTTCATAAAGATTTTGAACGGGAGGATACAGTATCTGGCTGTGACACCCTGGCAAGACTTCAGATATTTATAATCAGAAGTTGGTTTGAGTTTCTCATGACAGCCGGACAAGATCCAGTAAAGGAGTTTTCATAGCCAGTCAATTTGCCCTGTGCCTGGCCGCCTTTAATGAACCCAATGATGAAGGCTGAAATCCTGCTCTTTAAAGACCCTGTCTGAGTGTTTGTCTGGCTGCAGGGGCTCAATTGCAACCTCCCAGGTGAAAGGACCACCCCCACCCCCACCACACACACACACACACACTGCCAGGGTCATTGTAGGGATCCCTGCAAAAACAAAATAACACTTAATAATAATAACAATGTTTAAGATTTATATATACTGCAAATATCTATATGTATATAATCAAATGCGGTTGAAATGAACTGAAATGAAATGAAGTATAATAAGAATCCCAACTGGCGAGGAGGCAAACCAGTTGGCTATATTACAAGCATGGCCGAGAAACTGAGTTTGAACTAATTAAAATCGGAACAAAGTCAGTCTCAGCTAGTGGCCAGAGTGGGGAATCGAACTGGGGACCACCAGATTACGAGACATTACACTCTGACCACTCAGCCATTCTGACTGCCTCCTCACTTACTGTATTAGCAAATAAGACTAGAGTAAGAATAAGACTCTCTGTTCAAATACTGAATTCGCCTTTAAAAATAAACAATTTTGAAGAGAATGTGTACTTTGATCAGAAAGCACTAAGCTGTTTCTGACTTCAGTAATTATGTAATTTTTATAAAAAAAACTTTATTTGAATGCGAATTTATGATCATAGCAAATACTTAACAAATAGATTCCATTTTTCCGTGCGTCTGTACTCTAATTGATGCACAGATGACGTCAAAATGTGATGAGAACAAAAAAGTTGTTGTTCTCACCACATTTTGATGTCTTCTATGCATCGATTAGAGTACAGACGCACGAAAAAATGGAATCTATCTGTTTTATATATTTATCGAAACATTCCAACCAATCAGAGCGCGCGTAAGATTCAATGACACCATCTGTGTGTGTGTACTCTAATCACACATGGTTGTTCGACCAATCAGAGCGCCCGTAATATGCCAATTATTATATAAATGCTAATATCTCTTAATATAGTTACTGTTAGTATAGTATAAAGAACGAGAGAGAGTGTTTTATCGGATATAAAGATCCGAGCCGTAGGCGAGGATCTTTATACCGATAAAACACGATCTCGAGTTCTTTATACGGCTTAAAAAACTCCAACACATATTAGAGTAGTTCTCTAAAAGAAATTCAAAAATATCTTCATTTATCTTGGAGAAAATCGAGGTTAAAGTTGATGTAAATTAGGCCGAATCTTTATCAGATATAAAGACACTCGTCACGGTGGCGATTTTCATTGTGTTTGCCTTATGAATTATTAATGAGTTTTTTAAGTAATTGTAATACTAATAGCATAATTATATCTGTTGATAGGAACTGGTGACTACTTTATATTTTGGATTTATCACTTTGATATTTGCATCATTTGTTTTGTACTTGGTGGAAAAGGATGATCAAAATACAAAATTAGATAGTTGGCCCAATTCATTCTGGTGGGGAATTGTAAGTAAGATAAAATCAAATTAGAACAGTTCACACATGTAAAGGAATTAAAAAATTACTTGCATAAAGCACATACATGTACATTAGCCTCATCTTTTGCCATGTCATTTTCACAGTCATATGTGAAAACTACACTAGCTGTAGGCTTCTCAAGTAACCATGACAACCATATATTATCTCAGGTAACCTTGACAACAATTGGTTATGGTGATAAGACTCCAATTACGTGGTACGGAAGACTTTGTGCTGCATTGTTTGCTGTTTTTGGGATATCATTTTTTGCATTACCTGCTGTAAGTGAAACAAATTATAGATTAAATTGTTAGCAAAGGATAATTGAAGCAATGTTCATTTGATATACAGTCATTTCAGAAAACATTTTCGCTGATTGGTCTCAAGCTTATGAGACCTGAACCAAAGGGATGATGGGTAGAAATCAATGGGGCGACTTTATAATGCATATCTACATGTAATTAGTCAATGCCTCAAGTTTTTTTTGCAGACCTTTGCTGGCAAGCGGTGTGAATGGTTCAGGCCCTCAGCATATGACTAATTAGATATGCATTTTATAGTCGCCTCTGTGATTTCTACCCATACTCCCTTTTGGTCTGGTTGGGTAGGCTTGAGGCTGAGCAGCAACAATGTTTTCTGAAATGAAATTGTATTCGTGTTAATCGTAGGAAGGCTCCAAACCAAGATCAAAACCATTACCCTTAGCTATAGATATACCATATTTGAGAGTAAAGGTACCCATTTTATATATACCATTCAAAGACAATACTGAACTTTTGAAATCTCTATCTTTGTAGGGAATACTTGGATCAGGTTTTGCATTAAAAGTTACTCAACAGCAACGACAGAAGCATTTTCATAGGAGAAGAAGACCAGCTGCTATACTTCTGCAGGTACGTCATGTCCTGTTACACTTTCTTACACTGTCTCCCCAATTAGTAGGGTACCTGTGCCCGGCTGGAAGACAGAGACTTTAATAAAGTTATTATTATAGAATGATGTATACACTGATTCAGAAATTACTGCTGCTTGCAGTGAAGGGTGACCACCTTGACATTGTAGCTTGCATATGAACTGTACATTAAACAGATGTCAGTCATCTGATTACCTCTCAAAAAATGCATGTTTTACAAGATAATTGATTACCATTGGTTACAAAAAGCTGAAATGCTCACAGTCTACCATGCATGTTATATGTTTTTGTGCCTAGAGCAGATTCTGGATAGGCGTTATATATTAATGTTCATTATATTATAATTATTAAATTCTGAATTTCTTTTAAAGTTTTTTGGGTTAACAATCAACAGTTTATTTGAGAGGAGTTTGAGTTTAATCTAATTCCAAATGTTGTAAACTTTATGAAAGTCTAGGTGTTTGTACTTTATCAGATTTGAGAGTAAAAAAATTTCCTCCCAATTTTATTTCAGCTGTATAATTGTAGCACATTTCATATGACTGTGAACATGTCTATGCTGTATCTTGTGCTGTGCCAAATCTCTACATTTTGATTTGAAAACACATTAATGTTGACCAATTAAAACAGCAAGAGACAGCATGACACAGACTTTTACATAGTCATACAAAATTATTTTCTACATATTAAATGTTTGCATTGCATGAAATGACAGCTCTGATTGTCAAGTGTTACCTATACTTCAAATTTGGTTCTTGCTACTTAAGAATTTCTGGAGGAAAGTGTATTTGAACAACCCCAAGTAGAGAAATTCACACTTTCATGTAATCATTATTATAATAATTCTTGTTAATTTAATTTTTATTAGTATCTGCATATATTGCACCAGGTGATCTGTTTTTATATGGGGTCCTGGACTCCTTTACGGATTATCCATATGGCTATACTTGTTTTTGCAGTATACTATTGATTATTATTATTTTCTCTTTTGTATTTATCTTAGCCATTAAATTGTAATAAATAAATAAAATAAATAATTACAGTGCTGTGCTGCGAACCGTTGCCACTACCACAAAGTTTTTGATTACTTTTTGACATCTTTTTGACAACTTTGAATACCGCTAACCAATTAGATATTGGCGCTTCATTTTGATGTCTCGATAGGCGGAGTTTGTGCATCATATCGAGACATCAAAGTGAAGCGCCGATATTTAATTGGTTAGCGGTATTCAAAGTTGTCAAAAAGATGTCAAAAAGTAATCAAAAACTTTGTGGTAGTGGCAACGATTCGAAGCGCAGCACTGTAAAAAATATTTTGTGTTTTAGTCTCATTGGAGGATGTACTGTGCAGACATCAACTCAAAGTCTGTTGCTACGTGGCTTCCTCACATTTACTATCACAGACAAGGAACAAGTGACAAAATTGTGTCCAGTTCTATGGCAGTTAGGTATGAGTCACTATCTTTATGTAATGATGATGATGATGATGATGATGATGATGATGGCAGTGCTGGTAGTGATACGGCCATTCCTCCCTTTCTCCATCCCTCGCCACCCTTTCCTTTCCTTCTATTTATTCTTCCCTCCCTTTCTGCTTCCCTCCCTCCTTTCTTCCCTTCCCTCTCCTTCTCCCCTCTCTTTCTATCATCCCTTCCTCCCTCTTTCCATCCCTCCCTTCTGCCCTTCCTTTCCTTCCTCGCTCTTCCATCTCTCTCCCTCCCTCCCTCCCTTCTGTCCTTCCTTCCTTCCACACTCCCTCCCTCTCCCTTCCTCCCTCCCTCCCACTCTCCCTTCCTCACTCCCTCCCTTTCTCCTTCCTTCCCTTTCTCCTTCCTTCTTCCCTCTCTTTCTCTCTCCCTCCCTGCCATCCTTCCTTTGTCCTTCAGATCATCCCTTTCAGTTTCATTTAATAATGCCACAAAATAATAACTACAGACCTATTGAAGACTACTTGAAAACTAAGAAAACATTATTTCCACTAGTTCCAGTAATACAGTGCAAGGCAAGAAAGGCAGAAAACTGTCGGCAGTCTGGAGAAATAGGAATGAAGGGAAAGCAAGTCGTAGCCACTCAGTGGATGTAATAAGAGGCAGCCGGTCTGACTCTTCACCATTAGCTGATAGTGGTGGCTCTGCTACACAGCGGGGGAGTATTTCAAGCACCCTGGACACAGGGTTTTTTGGTAAGTTCAAGAAAGGAATACTAGAGATGTGGAGTAGAGATAAGGAATAAAGGTTAGAGAAAAAGGAAGAGATAAAATCAAAAGAAGGCAGGAGTAATGGAACTGGCTATTCATGGGGAAGGATTTGATTGATAAACAATTTAAAAAAACCCCATCTTTTTAAGGGTGAGACTCACTCTTTGGAAAGCTACACTCCATGGATGGACGAATCAGTAGATTCATTTTCCAGCTATTTTATTTTCAAGTCCTAATCCTTCCCTATGCTAATTCTGTTTGCAATGGTAAACAGTTAATTCAGAAAGGTGGACGCATAGCATTTTAGAAAAAATAGATCATTTTAACTAAAAACATGATGATCTTAATATTGTCACGTGAATTAACCTTTTAACACATGCATTAAACAACTGTTTTCTGTTTTATTAATGTCTTAGTCATATTAAAACTATTCGAAACTACAGTCATTTTTAAATGTTTTAACCATTAATTTAATGTACTGTGTAATACCAACAAATAACACTTAATTCCTTTATAAATGATTAACTTATACCTTAATTTCTGTGCATTGTGTGCATCAATAACCCTTTCGAATGTCTAATAAACATGATATTAACAAAGATGAAGCTGGGATATTTGTGATAACTGTAAATAAATGAGAGTAGTCAATATTCTCAAACACTCAGAGTATAAAATTTAGTATTATAACATAATGAAAACCAGTGACTAATAAATTAGTATACACTGCACTAGTTTATGTTTATTTTATAACATCTAAATGAATGTTTCATCTTGCCATACATAAAACATTTATATAACTATAAATTTCCTTCTTCATTCTTTTGAATATCTTATTTTACGTACTTAAGTAACTTGGAAGCATTCTTACTTGGGTTAAGGTTTGACATTAAATCACAATAATCATCTTAAAAACTAGTAAAGATTCTATTAAATCATTTAAAAAGTTCCAGGGGAGAATCTGCACTGCACATTAGTCTACACTAAGAAGCCTATCGACACAAGCAAGACATTTGCATCTGGTAAGTTACCACGGAAACATACTCCTACTTTAAAAATGCAACACACTTTATACATAAATGCATCAAGCAAGGCATTAAATACACATCCACAGCAAGACACGATCTGTTTCACACTCCTACAAAAATCTTCTCAAGGGTCTAATATTAAGTAATATTAGGTACCTGCATGGAGCACAAAAGGTTACAGGCTCACACCCCAAGCAATCTGGGCTAGGATTGTTTCCCTTCTCTTTTTGTTCTCATGGAAAAACGTCATTAATAATAATTATTATACAGTATAATCAACTCTAAAGCAAATGGATCAAGACTAGCAAGTGAACTAGTTTGGCCTGCATTTGTGTATAAAGATGAAATGAGGAATAAATGGAATTAATTGCATAGCTTTAGTCTGGAGTGTGAAGGTTCAGTATACAGGACGAAACTATAGTCTCTAAACTGGAAGTGTGTTTTTCTAGGTTAGGTACATAATGTAGATCATTACAGAACACCACCACTGGAATTTATTTCAATAATTATTAGTGAAAAACAAGTTCTGTACTTAGAGCAGCTCTGATAATATCAAGACAATAAGGCCATATTGTAATAGTCAAAAAGGATGCAGCTTATCTTTGACATGTCTTTCCATTTAAACAACAACACTTTTTGATATCAGGGCTGTCAACCCCCAAGGCTGACAATTATTAAAACATACACAAGGCTTCACCTCGCTATCTCCGAAGTTGATTTTTGTACCTCAGAGGGGGGAGACGATATTTCAAGAAAGAAGACAATATTTCAGTTGAAATGGTCACGATTTTAGGTTTTGAGCGATTGTCTCCCCCTCTCTTGATACCCCCCCTGATATCCTGGTGACAGGTCTGAATTGTTTCATACATGAAAGTAAAATATGTTTCTGCCAAATAGGTTAGTTTTTATTGCATGATTTATAAATAGAATGAGAAATAATTTATTAAAATTATACCAACAATTAAATCTGGTCATCGAAACACTCAAATAAAACAAAAAATAATTAGCATAAATCTATTACCTTTAATACGTAACATTGAAACTTTTGAAAAGTACATTAAAAACTTTTAGTAATATACTTGTTAAGATAATCTTAAGAAAATAATGACGATTTTAAAATCAACAACATAGCTGGATCAATCCAACATGATCCATCTAGTACTTAAAAGACATATTTTATCAATAAGTTTTGTTACTTCTCAAAATGTTGCACAAAGACGACCATATTTTGATATATTCCATATTCCTTGAATAATCTTGTGACATTCCACTTTTTGTCAAAGCTCAAAATTTGTCAAAAATGGGCTGAATATGCAAGCAGAGCAATTATTCAAGCAAGCAGGAAATTATTTCTACTTTTTCACTGTCTCTTTGCAAAGGAACTAATGTCAAGAAAAGAGAACAGCAATTCTTTTTTAAGGGAAGACACCCTAAAATCCTAAATCTATGTGCTTTTTCCTAAGGGAAGATGCACTAATATTGATATCTTTTTTGCAGATGAGGCAAATATTTCTATATCTGAGGATGGAGAACCAGCAATCACGTAAGTGAGACCTTGTTCAGATTACATTCCAGCCATGTACTGGCCATTTTATGATTAATATATAGATATACAACAGTCCCAAATAATATATTTTCACTGCTCAGATGAAGTTCTTTGGGGGTGATATAAATTATATCTACTACTTTCAGTTAAGCTTTTTAAACTGGTAAAAAAACACTAAAAAGGAAAAATATATCTATTATTATAACAATATTTTTATAGAAGAACCAAAATGTTATACATGTTTTCTAAAAAGGTATAGAAATTTAACGACATTTATTTAAGGCAACATGGATAACCATGACAACATAGAGCAGAGCATGGTATTTGCTTATATATTATAGCTTAACTTGTTAATAACTGAACCATTTAAAACTTAATTTGCAACTACTATTTGCAAATAATAATAGCCCAGTCTTATCTGAAGGTCGTTACTAATAAACATTTAATATTTTGGGGCCTAATAAATAGATTTTAGCAATAAGTACATTTAGGTTGCAACAAAAAAACACTGGTCTTCATCAGACAACTGATGTGTGGTTGCATATTAAGGTTTTATTTTTTCTTCTTGTTGTATTCATTCACTATCATTCTTTATTTCAGTTTAACTCAGGCACAGAAGCATGCTATAAGACTCATACGGTTGCTGAAACTTAATGTTGCCATTAGAAAATTCAAGGTGAGAAAATGTGGTCCAAGGATTCAAATCTGGCAATATTAACCCCATTTCATTTGGTATTATATAATTATATATAATTATATTATAATTATTATATAATGTACATATTAACCAAGTACATCACAGGTTTTCTAACACGCAAGTGGGAATCTTTTGGGATTTTTGCTCCTCACTTAATAGAACAAAAGTCCAATCCTTAAGCAAGAATTGAAAGTGATGACGTCATAAAAAATAAATTTTTGATTTTTTCAAATTTTGATTCCATATTTCAATAGGTCATGAAAAAAGTTTAATATCTGCCAAATTTCTATTTTATTTCAAAAGATATTTGAGTTATGGTCATCTGAATAATCATATAATTTTCCTTAAGAAATCACTGTAAATTTAAACAGGGCCAAAAATACAGTGATTTGTTAGGGAAAATTATATATTCAACTGGGCATATTTTGACTGCGATTTCCATGAAATTTGGTATTTAAACTTCTTTCATGACTGCCTATGAATTCAAATGAATTGAGAATCAAAAATTCCCAATTTGAAAATTTATTTTTTGTGATGTCACACTTAATTGCCACTCAATTTTAAAGATTTTTTAAAAATAATTTAAATTGCCTTTACAGGAAGCTAGAAAACCATATGACGTAAAAGATGTTATAGAGCAATACTCTACTGGTCATGTGGAAATGTTATCAAGAATGAAAAGCTTGCAACAAAGGTACAATAGCAATATCAAATTACATGTCATGTATTTGTAAGAAGCTGACCTAAAAGAGGAATGTTGTTTTTTATCAGAATTGACAAGATATCTGGAGAAAGGGAAACATCAAGTAAGTTACATACTGGTAATATTACTAATTATTAATTATTACTAATTATTATTAATTTTATATATGCAGAGTTCATCATTCTTTCAATAAACTACAATCATGGACAAAACCCTTGAGACAATTCAACATTTTGCTTAAACCAATCCTCCTCGCTCCACCCATCCCCCCTCACCTCAATGTTGTTGTCAACATCAGCCCTGCTGTATGGGCAACCCTCTGAAACAACATTGAGAAGGGGGAAGCAAGGGGGGTTGGCAATGTTTTTGATCTGTGTGATGAAGACAACAAGTTGAGATCATGGTTTCTGCAAAAATTGGCACTGTCTCAACCAGCTATATGTCCAAGATTGTAGTTAATATATTATATTTAATGTGCTTTTGTATGTCAGTCATGATTTAAGAGACCTTTGTACAACCTTGTTATCCATCAAACAACAAGGTCATAGAAACATTTCTAAGTAGATACATATTTTTGACCAATGTATTTGCATTATTGACTTGACAATTTCACTTCCTTTCCAAGTGTATGAGGATAGCACCTTTAAATCCAATGTTTCTGCTCGCTTGATGAAGGTTGAACATCAGGTAAGGATCTCTAACTTTAACCTTTGTCTTGGCATCTCAATTTTTTTCTTGAGAAATTGTATAATTATGTAAATTGATAGACTCAAGCATATTTGGCAAGTCACATTTTTGTTTCAATTCCTTTGCCATCATTAATTTATGTCACTGCTATTATCTTTCACTTTTTTGGGGGATGCAAGGGTGGTCAAGCCACTAGAGCACTTGCTGGTCTGTCACGCCCTGACTGTGCTCCTGGATTTGATTCCTAGATTGGGCACCTTCCATGACTTGAGTTTGTCAGTTCATTCTCTCCCTGCTTGCTTCAAGGGTATTTTATTGGTTACATTTTCTTTGTCTGGTCCTCCAGTTTCTTAGTAAAAAATGAACTGGTGACCTGAGAGTTGTTTGCACAGAATACTAGAAATTATGAAAAAATGAAATGAAATTTTAGCATTTATATAGCGCAAATATCTATATGAATATAATCAAATGCGCTTAGAGTTTGTTAGTAGTAAGGACAGACTGTTGTACCGGGCGACAATCCCCTACGCTTTGCGAACAGTACAACAGGATCTTTTACGTCCACTATACAAGCAAGGAGCAAGGTTAGAGTGAAAGCAGCTAGACGGGGCCTACGTTTTAACGTCCTTATCTGAGAGATGTGTAATTATTAGTGCATAAGGGCTAAAAGACATTGGACAGATAAATAACAAGGCTAGCAAGGACACCATTGCAGCTTTCATCAATTGTTGTTGGCCCTTGTTACTGCTGCCTGGCTCTATCTGCTATCTAAGGCCACCTTCATGTGATGTGCAAATTGTAGTTACAAATTATTATTTCTTTCTAGGTTACTGTTCTTGATCGTAAAGTTGATGTTCTTTTAAGTTTACTGACCAAGATGTCTGGTACAGATCCCAAAACCATTGATATGAACTTCCCAGGCTCACCTCCTCCCCCAGGGGGCGAGCCAGCTAGTAGGGGCCTACCCACTGTAGTCATTGGTAGTGACAAGAATTTGGAATCTCGAGTACGCAGTGAGAGTTTCCCTAGTACACATTTATTATCAAACAATATTCCACCTTGGAATCCAAAACATTCTCAATCTGATCCTGTTTTGAAATTTGATGCCACTTTAGACTTATCAAAGATACAGGGTCCAAGGACACCCTCTCTAAGTAGTGAAGATTCACACGAAAGCAAAGACATGGACTGCTTAAGTACCCCTGGGATGACTACTGTTTCGCCAAATCGTATTCTTGGAGTACATGGCCGACAGCTTTCGGATGTTACAGAAGGTGACGAGAGTGTCTCATCAGACTCTAAAGAAAATGCTTTGGATAGTAAATTTTCTCGTGAAAGTACTCTAGATTCTATAGAAGATGCTAAGGAACCAAGTGAGGATGTAGAAATTCCTATGTATGATCCCTTATTAAACCCTTATATATCAGATCCACCTCATGATCCAAAACCACCAGATTCCCCTACAGTTTGGGAAAAGAAAATTGAAGATCCTAAGAGACAGAGAAACGGAAGCCATAAGACGTCTAGTACTAGTTCATTTGGTACTTTAGTGGGTGAAGGCTCTGGGAATGGCTCAATGGAACATGATGCTACCTCATCTGAAGTATTCCCTACAGGGGGATCTGTGGAAAAGGAGGGAATTGACGCATTGTCGAAAGGTGACTCTTCTGAGGTAGATTCTGGCTCAGTAGACTCGGATCCAACTGCTGCTCCATCAGATGATGCTAAAGCAAAGAGAAGAGCTTTAAGGCGATGTACTCCTATAGAAGTGTAGGGATTTCTTGAATGGTACTGTAGAGATTGGCTACTACAAAACTGTGCTATGACTAAGCATAACAAGCTAGGGTTTAGGCTGTTGTTTTATCAAGAAGATCATAAGCAACATGATTAGCTATGAGGTGATGTACTCCTATACAATATCATATTGTGGATTGAATGTCTCCATGCTAAATCCAGTGAAACCTAGACTTTGGCATTCAGTAGTTTGCACTTTGCATTTTACCAGTAAATTTGATTAGTATTGGTTGCAAGAAGTGATCAGATTATTGCAGTCTGTAGATTTGAGTCTGCATCTGACTAGAGAGTGGTTAAAGCCTTTTTTCATGAGCGATGGAAGCAGAAGTGGAAACACATAAGTCAGAGCTCTTTCATTACATGCACGTTTCATGGGTTTTTTAACAGGATTTTCATTGTATTTTAATGGTTTATTTTCTGTGAAATAACCATGAAAAAATACCATGAAAACCCCCTTAAATTCCTGTGAAATTCCTGTGAATTCCCCATGAAATAAATCATGGGATTTTCACAGGTTTTCATTTCATAGTGATTGATATGGAAATCAGAAACAATGGAACAACACATAAAGCTTTTATGCTTCTGCTTCTGCTACTCTCTCTCGTGAAACCAGGCTTAATGGTCCATGTGAATAGTTCAAAGTGCAATCATGAATCCATAAATGAAAGTCTATGTAGTGTGTTATCACTGGTACCTAATCTATATCACCTTGTATAAGGGTGCCAATCATTCTCCAGAGAATAAAAGATAAACTAGCAGCACTAGCCATGATGGATGAACAAACAACAGACGCTAATGAGAAATATTTTGTTGACTTTTATCCATGGTGGCTTCTGTGACATCACTTTCAACCTAGCAGTAATAAGTGGTGGCAAACTTGTAAACCATATTCTCAACCAGGTATTGTTGATCCTGGATGTTGGATTGGGTCGATAAAAGGCACTGACTTGCCATGAACAGCTCTCTTTTTTGATATTGATAAATGTTGATAAATATAGTTCCAGTACAGAGGTCAGTTATAGGTTGATTTCTGTATTGTGAATTGTTGATTTAAATATTTATTATGTTAATAATATATAATTACTAATTGCTACGTATATATCTGAAGAAAAAATCACCTGAGAAACAATAATAACTATAATATACCATTTACCCAAAATACTGTTGTTAGGGTGTAGATAAATAAATTGTAGGCATCCTTGAAAAAAATGAATGACTTTTTTATGTCAAGGTATTTTGGCATAGTAAGTAATGTGCCACAGTTATAATTTAGATGTTTGAAAAAAAATTGTAATAAAAGTCACAATGGTCCATTTACAAATTCCCTCCAGGTTGGGGTATGGATATTTTTATCAGTATCCTTAGATTGTTTCCCATAGACCCAATCGGCTAACGCGTTGCTATGTACGTTTCCACCCATTTCAAAACCTCTGGGAATAAGAACTTTTGTTCAAAAATTTCCGGGAGATAAAAGACAAAGAATTATATTCCCAGAGGTTTTGAATTGGGTGGAAACGTACATAGCAACGCGTTAGCCGATTAGGTCTGTTTTTCAATAAATTGTTAGGATTCTTTATTACTTAAATAATAGTTTCACAGCTTTATTTGTCTACACTCTAATAATAGTATTAACAAGGAAGGAAAAAACTATAATTAAAATAATCCTCAAATTCTAGACTTCTATTGCTAGCTGTTTCTGAAAGGTGTTAATTTAAAGACTGCCTTTAATTTTTTAAAGGTTGAAATGTTTTATCTAACCTTTTATACCTTACAACAGGTTTAATTTAGGGGTCAGGGGGGTGCAGGGGGTGTGCACCCACCCCTAGCTCCCCTGAGACTATTTTTGATGCTTTTCTTCTCAATTATTCTTTCCAAAATATCCTTCAGATCCTCTTGACGATTTCCAATTTCTATAATAATGCTGCAAAGTAGATAAGGCCTTTCTTTGTGTACTGAAAACGTTGTATATTGTTTGTTGTTTCACACTGTTTGTTTCTTCTATAATTGAAGTTTAATGTTCATTTGAAGGAAAGCATACTATCAATATTATTAATTTCTAATACCCCAAGGTATTCTTCTGACTACTTTTTTAATATCATTAATCAACTCTTAATTTTACAAATTTCTCCAACAGCACATATATATTTCTCTCATAATATATTCAAAGAACCTCCCAACATTAAAGGTTAAGACTAAATCCATACTGTTCATAATAGATTATTTGCAATGTCTTTTAAAATAGCATCTCAATTGATTCTATTTTTCTAAGATGGGTCATGTTTCATGATTACAAAGAATTGAAAACTAATGTACAATTTGTGTATTAGAAGAAGTTGATTATTTGCAACAACTTTGAATTCTTGCTAGTGGAGGGCCTTTTAATAGCCATCCCATAGTAGTATTTCATTAGTAATATGTTAGTGTTAGCCATGCCTTCAGAAGGACATGTTATAATTTATGCTAGAATAATTATTTAGAATCACAGTTATTTAATAATTTAAATTACAATAGTCAAGTAGACAGTACCTGGTTCACACTAGCAACATAAGCATTAAGTATAAGCAACACACAGACTCAGTATCAAATATATCACATAAGTCTAAGATGTTGCTTGTGTTTTCATGCTTGCATCAGTAACAGGGATGGTGAATGGTCTCCCAAAAATAGGCTTTTTCAAAATGTTCAAAATCAAATTTCACTGTCTCTTTTTTTACAAAAAGGCATCTGGATCTTAAAGTATTGCAAACACAGGATGTCAGAGAGGGAGAGATTAGGGCCCTTATTATGACATGCCTTATATAATATAAGGCACAAATCTTGGTATGATCAGCACTTTTAGTCTAAGACATACGTGCCTTATTCAGTTAAACCTTATTGAGGCACATCTCAAAACACTGTTGCTCAGTACGGTGCATCTTAAACTAAAAGTGCTGTTTATACTGGAAGGTGTACTCTTTATTGAAGTCCTACCTTAGATAAGACGCATCTTCTTTTCACACAATGGCCCTATGTGGACAGTGTCAGGCTTGTACTGAAGTGCTTATGACCATTTACTGCACCTAACCAGCCTTAACCAGAAATTAATTAGGCCTATCCTGTAAGAATATGATTTTTTGATGATTTTACTAATAAAATGTGGCAAATATTACAGTGCTATGCTTCGAACCGTGGCTACTACCACAATTTTTTGTTTCTTTTTGGCATCTTCGTGACAACTTTGAATACTGATAACCAATTAGATATTGGCACTTCACTTTGATGTCTCAATAGGCAGTAAACGTTTGTACATCATACTCATTATTACATGAATGTATGAACTCCACCTTTTGAGACATCAAAGTGAAGCGTTGATATCTAATCGGTTAGCGGTATTCAAAGTTGTCAAAAAGATGTCAAAATGTAATCAAAAATTTTGTGGTAGTAGCCATGGTTCAAAGCGTAGCACTGTAAATTGACAAAGGAGAAAAACGTTTTGGAAAAATTCCCACATTTTACCTCATAAAGTTTTGCCATCACAAGGAAAGCTAAATGCTTGTGAATAGGCCTCTTGCATCAACTGGCCACATGGTACAAAATATGTTATTCTGGTGAGCAAAATATGCACTGGGAAATCTAAATCAAAGACAAGTCAAGCTTGGCTGGTTGGAATCCTCTTGTTTTTGAGGCTGTTAAATTCCTTTGCCCACCAGAATAGCAATTAATTTTGTACCCTATGATCATTTGATGTAAAAGGCCTATTACAATCCCTAATTTGCCTTAATTACTGTCAAACTAAGGGTGTTTTCCATTTAGTGGAACCAACTGGCCAGAATGGCTGCAGTTCTTAAATGGTACATGTCAATTCTTAGCTCTGGCTGGAATCAGTCCTAAGAAATCAAGTCATTCTGGCCAGTTGGTTCCACTAAATGGAAAACAACCTAAGAAAATGGTGAACACCTGAAATATGTCTGGAATGTTCAATGTTTTCTTGTAAATCTAATTGCTGGTAAAATAATACAAAAAAATGAATGGCAATTTAATAATTTTGGTGCAAGACTGATCAAACTGTGATTAAGTTTTAAGAGCTTACATGGAATTATTGTTCACAAAGGCAGCAAACATCCCAGACATTTTAAGTGTTCACAACCTGTGTAGTTTGACTGTAATTATATGGCATTTCATATTATTGGCTGGTACAATATTTACTAATTGAATTATTACATAATTCCCAGAGACAATGATTTGTTGTGAATTAATTCAGTTAATGAATTTAGAAATGACTAATTCTCGTAATGACTACTTTTAGAAAGAACTTTAGTTAGAAATATCAGAAATGTAGATAAAATCATATTACAAGATGTATAATATTGTTTTTGTATCTGTGTAATCAAAATTTGTATGCTTTTAGGAAGCCTTCAAGTCAATTCCAGAAAAAAATAAAATATTGCTACTACAAATGGCATTATGAGTACTGATGCTCTTATTTAATTCTTCAATTATGGTGATTATTTTCAATATTATGTGCTTGGACATTGATAGTCTGTTGGAATTTGGTTATTTATAATAATTACTTCCATTACGTCAATCAAAGTGAAAAATCAAAAATATGAAGAATTGACAATAAGTAAGGGTTATCGGCCTGAAGCAAGGGGTTATGTGATATATTCAAAAATAAAAATAAATAAGCAAAAGTAATAATGTATGATAAATTTAGATAATGCTACCATTGTACCCAGCTAGCAGCTGGCTTCCTTTCCTTGAGCAAGGAAAGAAAGGGGGAAGAGTATCATGCAATAATTATTAGTGTCATGATAATTTTATAAATAATATCATTGTACTGGAGGATATCAAATTATTGTCTGAGGTATAATATATATTCTAAAGATCATATTGGATTGAGTAATGTTTGAGTCGCATGCACGCTTCGAGTTGCACATTTCGAGTTTCGAGTTACGCGCTAGACCACGCCCATTTTTTCCTGTGCCACAACCAGCGCGTAACTCGATGTCATTAAGAATTAAAGGTTAGTGACTTCGTTACGCGATAAGGGCATAACTCGAACTAACTCATACTGACTTACATCTTCGAGTTACGTAAATAATACGTTTATCAGGCCCGTCGCAAGCATATCGATAAGGGAGGTTCGATTTCCACCATATTCGGCTGGGACGAGGAAGTGCTTAAGTATTAGAGGTCCAGCTGGCCTTTGGAAAGTGAAATGAAAATTTTTATTAGGTAACTATTGTTCCAGGGATTTTGTTTTTTAAATTACGCAACATTTGAAAGCATTAAACTAATGTAAAAACGTTTATGTATTTTTCTTCACTGAAGACAAGAATTTTAAGCCGAGAGAAATTAGAGAAGAGAAATAGAATCCATTAAAAACAGAAGAAGAAGAAGAAAAAGAAAAGTTGTTGACGCAGGCAGGACTCGAACCTATCACCCAAAGAAATTAGTATGCTAATTTTATGTAAAACCCCCAAAATCGGACCATGCATCCAGACAAATCACTGAGTCATCGCATGTTACGTATAGGATGGAGATTTCGGCCCCTTCCGCGCTATCCGGTAGAACACAGCGAGCTTGCAGTCAAAGAGGGAGGAAACAGTCGGATCCTAGGCCGTAAATGACTGAACCTTACCACTAGGCTAACTGGTCTACTGAGGGATTTGAAGGACAAAATAACCTAGTGTATCCTTGAATTGGCTGTCTATTGTTATGCAAATTACGTGATCCCGTGGCGCAGTCGGAAAACCCTTGAACTGTAAAGCAAGTGAGCAGATGTAAAAGCCGGTTTCGAAACCGGATAGGGCCGTGTTTTTTTTTTTTTTCTTTTTCTTTCTTTCTTTTTTCCTTTTTTTTTTTTTTTTTTATCCTGCCTCAAAATCAAAATAGGTTGTTGATTAAAAGAGCGACAGTCTTGTATATGTAAGCCGTTATGAGTTAGTTCGAATTATGCGAAGCCACTAACGTTTAATTTCTTAATGACATCGAGTTACGCGCTGGGTGTGGCGCAAGAAAAAGTGGGTGTGGTCTAGCGTGTAACTCGAAGCGCGCAACTCGAGCGGATCCAGGATTATCTTCAGGAGGGGGTGCATCGTCTTCAGGAGGGGGTGCACCATCATATAAATTGGAAACTGCCGAGAGGATATTTTTGAAAAATATTGAGCAAAAGGACGCTAAGTCGTCTCAGGAGGGGATGCACACCCCTTGAACCCCCTCCCCCCAAATCCGCCCCGGCCCTGGCATGATTTTGAAAATTCCAGATACTAAATTAAATGCTAAATGCACAATACACACTTATTGTCACTGTACTTTTATTTTAGTACATGTTATCAAAGACAGTAATATATAAAGTGATGAGTGATTGATCAGTATATACAAAGTGTATTTTCTAGGTCTGCAAACTAGTCTGTATAATATATGACAAAAATAATATTGAAATGAAAGTGGTCAAAATATTGACCAACAAAAACTGCACAGCTACTGATTAATATGATTCCTTTGATGTTCCTATATCAACAAAACTGATCTGCTTTCTAATGCTACCAGTATCACTTTGTTGTTGATGACCCAGGGGGGCTCGTGTGCCTCTTCACTTCAATTGACATTACAATTTCACCCAGATGAGGGCACTAATTTTTAAAATTCTAAAAGAGAATTGTCATGTGACCAGAATGTTTTTCATAGAAAGATACTGCATCAGAAACTATAGAAATTGATCACGTGACTAGATTGATTGATATATTGTTGTCACGTGATTGAATTTATGGATGAATTGTCTCGTGACTTGATTATATAGATAATTGTAAAAGACCTAATTGCATGTCACGTGACTAGAATGTATTAGAAAGAGATGTCATGTGATCAAGACCAAGAATTACGTCACATGACTAGACTATTGTCACGTGACTTGATAGTATAGACAATTGTAAAAGACCTAAGAAATGAATGTCGCGTGACTTAGATATACGAGGATGATGCAAAACTAGAATGTCACATGATCGACTATAGACACAATACATGCATTTGAATGAAGCACATTGTATGCCTAATGATTTCCTTAGGCGACCCCCCTGGGTAAAGTCCTGTTCCCGGACCTGTAACAGTGGTCTTGAAGATGTTGGCAGATTGCTTGATGTTATTTGTTTTGTTGTTATTGCTGATTAGTAAGGAACCATGAAAAATATGACACTGATATAAAAATAATAAGTGTAAAAGGAGATCAGCATTTAGGATGCTGTCTTTAAATTAACTGTCTTTGTCTTCTAAAACTACTTTAAATAAGCTTAATGTACATATTTACAAAAATTCGCTGATTTATGCCATCCATCGTACGAGGAAAATCATATCGGAGCAAAAATCACGGACATCTTGAAAGCGCTTCTTGATTTTTCTGAGCCCTCTCAGGACGATGTTCCTTCTCTTTACGTCTTCTGTTTGCGTTTCTTTGGCTTCCTGGAAAATAATTAAGACCAGCAACATTCAACAACACATAAAGAATACATTGAATGTTATCTGGGCTTCCGGTGTCGCGACACAAGACGTTACGGTAAATACGCAATTAGAGTAGATTCCGTATGACTGTGAAAACGGTACCGCACAGTCACGGCACGGTTACGACAGGAATTTCAAATGTTTTTGCAGACAATACGGCACTGACACGGTCACGACACGGCGCGGTCCGTTTTACACTCATACGAAATCTGCGCTAACAAATGTAACATTTTGGTAATTTCACGCCCTGTTCACGTGCCATTCCTGTCTGTACGTGGTACTAGTATACTGTCTACTGAATTAATTTGCCACGCATACAATATACCTACCTTGATGGTAGCACACTTCGATTGAAGATTCTTCAGCTCTTGTTCAAGCGTCTGGTTCTTGTTCTAGAATGACAAAGAAAAGTTTCTTCGGAATCTCGATAAAGAGATGAAGTAAAACTTAAAGTAATGATGACGGACCTGTACTTCCTGAAGCTGACTTTGTGCTTGTTGAAGTTGATCTTGCGTTTCTTGTAAAAGCATGTCTTTGCTAGAAGAAAGATTACGTTCCGTTAATTTCGAGCCTTTCTTCCTTCCTAGCTTCCTTCCTTCCTTCCTTCCTTCCTTCCTTCCTTCCCTCCCTCCCTCCCTCCCTCCCTCCCTCCCTCCTTTCTCCCTCTATCCCTCCTTCCCTTCCTTCTTTCTTTCCTTTCTTCCTTCCTTCTTTTCCTTCTCCTTCATTCCCCCTTCAAACTCTGATCATCTAAGCCACCTGAATATAGTTTACTTACCTTTTGATTTCTCTCAGCATATCATCCATCAGGCTTTCTTTCTTAAAGTTTCCCATTTCCTTCAAAACCTGTTCGAAATCCTTATTAATTTGTAAACTTTGCTCCATGAATATCGCACTGTCCTCTTCGAGCCGTTGTTTCATGTAAAGCAACTCGGAATGGGTGCTTCTATAAGATTATGACAAATGTTAATTTAAAATAATTTTAAAAACTCTTTTTAACTTTGAGAAATTTCTTTTGTTGTTGTTGTTGTTTCTGAAGAAATAGAAAACGCACGCGCGTTCTGTGTGCAGATTTAGAGCACGCGGGGATTGATCAGAACACGAGAGAAGTGTCAAGAGAAGCCGAGGCGTTGCCGATGCACACAGCACTGCAGCGGGCAAGTTTTCTATTTCTTTTATAAAATACAAATTATTTGGCAAAGCATGTTTTGGAACCCTTTTTATACTACCAAAAATTGGAAATGAGCGCGAGAACGTGCGTGCTGCGTTTATATTTAGAGTTCACAGTAGACGCGTCCTTCGGCCAATGCATGAGTGCGCGCGCGTTATATTACACTATTTTATGATTTATGATACAAACCTTGCTTTTTCCTCTCTAAGGAGTTCTTTTGTTTCTTTCAACTCACGTTCTTTGCTAAAAAAGGTAACGCATAAAAGGTCATTCTATGAAAAATATCACTATTGTACTTTCGCTTGCTCATTCATTCATTTATATCGTCCATTTGATCATTTATATCTGTCCGTTTGTTCGTTCGTTTGTTCGTTGATTTATTAACCTATCTATGCATATGCTATATATATCTTTTGACAAACCTCTTTAATTCCTTCATTTGAGCTCTAATGAGGTCGTTTTTCCTGCAATATGAAAAAGTAATGATTAATACGCAAAAAACAAACAAACAAAATCTAGTAACATACATATAATCAAACTCTGAATCTACTCACCTTACTCTTTGTTCCTCAAAGCTTTGGTTGATGTCTTTCATGCTCTGAATTTCATCATCTTTCCTGTAAATAAATAATGAGCATGATTACTGCAATAATATAATCATATAACATGTTTTTCAGTTGGCTAGCTGAGCGGATATGTCAGGCAAGTCCGCGCCCTCCCACGTATCTTGCAATTGAGTAGCGTTCCTCATTTCAGAAGCGAGTGGGAAAAAACTAGTTGGTATTGGATCATTAAGTAAGTTTACAAACGAGCCATTCGGTCACAGTAGTCCCCTCTCCGATCCCCCCCAAAAGATCTGACCATTTCAAAAGGGGTAACCTATTAAGAGGGGAAGGAGATTTCCTGTCTTCTTCCCTCTCCATTTCTGTTCTCCATCTCCACCCCTTCACCGCCCTCATCTCCCCGCAGCCTGTTACAACTACAAAGTGTTAACGCGCTAAATAGGTTTATCAATTACGTTGTAAACTTAGACGTTTGTTTTAAGTATTGAAATAAAGACCTCTATTATTGCTGATTAGGTTTCTATCATTTGACTCTCAGTCTCTCAACGCGTAGTAGTACAGTCAATGACAAACCTGATATTCTCTTCTTGAAGTCTTTTGATCTCGTCCTTGTTACGCTGTGATTGAATATAAATGTTGTGAGTGGCGCTATGATTGCTTCAACATCATTATTATCGTTATCATATATTTACTAGGTATTAACTTTATCTTATCAACTATATATAATTAATATTTGATGTAATTCAAACTATATGATTTAGTGTACTACGTTTACCTTTTCGCTGTGGGATGGTAAATTTGCATGGACGCTGACATTACGTTTACTGACAAACAAAGGCGATAAGTTAATTATTCGGATCATTTCTGAAAACATGACAATTATAGGATTCCACAACATGATACCCATTCAGGAAGTGAAGGAAGTAGAGGAATTGAGGGAGGGGATCGAAGAATTAGCTGGTTCGGATGGGTGTAGGGTTTAATTTGGTCCAGATCAGTGGACCTTCTTTTTATTTGGGCTTCCTGTGTCGCGGAATTCGGCTATGATCAGTTGTGCATGTTCGAACTATTCACCAGTCTCAAAAATGCTCGATACTGCAGCTAAGATAAAAAAAACAAAAGAAATGCTGGCCAATGGCTGCTGGGTTTTTATTGTATATTCATGTTAGCCTCGGAATCAAGTATTTTTAAGACTGGTCAATTAATCGAGACCAATAGTCCAGTTCCGAGATATGCTTCATCTGTCACACACTAAGATTTATAACGGGATACGCGCTAAAACTTTTGTCTTGTTACGAATGACTGAGCTTTATATATGCACGTAGCCTCGTCTTGATACTTTTGTATGTAGCAAGTAAAGTGTAGGTCGGAAGTGGGCTATTTACCTTATTGGTGTCTGTCCGTCGTTTCTTAGTTGATCTTCAAGAAGCTAAAATATCAAGTGAGTTTGTTAAAAAAACCGTCTGATTATGGTGAGAACATGTGCGATCACTTACCTTCTTTGCATCCAGGCAGGCAAAGAAATGATCCATGACAAACACAATAGACCTATAACAGTAGATGAGTTTAGTTTTTATACAGGATTATTTAATTTGTTGGAGTTGCAGGCGCTTATATTAGTGAACTAAAAATATTTATCGGTGCGGCAAAACTTTCTTTGTTAAAAGGTCTTAAACACTCTTGATGTCCCTCAGTTCTGCCCATGACCAACACCACCACCAACAACAACAACAAACAAACAAAGAAGGAAACC